>NCQV01145658.1:0-12777 GCA_002740545.1 Lophocereus schottii | reverse complement strand
CTCTAATGAGCATTAATCACATCAATCAAATCTGTATAATAGGAGTGGAAAATTCAAAATCAAAACACTCAATCTCTTTTCAAAATCAAATTCACCCACAGATTTTGAAGTTTAAATTTTTCCTAAATTTTTTATTTTGCCTCCCCCCCTAAACCTTACATTGTCCTCAATGTAGAAAATAATAAAACAGAGGGAAATGGAGAAAAGAACAACACAACCTGATAGTACGAGGAAGTCATCTCCATAAAAGCCTAACAATTAAACTCCCAGAGTATCTTCACAATCATCGCCAACCACAAAAGCTAAAACCAAGTGAAGAATCACGCCCATACAAGCACACCAAAAAGAAAAAAAATATAAAAGACTCAAACTCCGATTGGGTTGTCTCCCAACAAGTGCTAAGTTTTTTGTCTTCAGCTAGACAAGGCCTCATCCACTAATCATAATAGACAGGGTGTACTAGATTGATGGCCTCAATTAAACTAGGCTCATTATCATAAGTCACAACAGGTTTCAAATGTTGACCATTGACCATAAGAACTCGACCATCTCGGGTATCCAAAATTTGCACCATCCCAAAGGAAAACACTTATTAGACAATAAAAAGAAATCCCATCTAGATCGCAACTTGTCGGGAAATAGCTTAATCTTAGAGTTAAAAAGCCAAACCTTCTGATTAGGTTCAAAAGATTTGCGAGAAATCATTTTACCATGAAAAGCTTTGGTTTTGGCTTTATAAATCTTAGCATTCTCAGAGGCTTCATTACGCAATTCATCCAATTCATTCAATTGAAGCCTACAATTAGACCCTGCTTGTTCCATATCAAAATTAAAAACTTTAATAGGCCAAAAATGCAATATTCTAATTCAACTGGCAAATGACAAGTCTTACCAAAAAGAAGCCGGTAAAGAGAAGTCCCCATGGGAGTCATTTGAGCAGTATGATAGGCCCATAGAGCATAATAAATATCAAAGACTAGTCTTTCCTGTCGGGTTGAACCTTTTCTCAAGTATAGACTTGATCTCACAATTAGACACGTCAACTTGACCACTAGTCTGAGGGTAACTGTGGGTAGCTACTTTGTGAGTCCCAGAATACTTTCTATGAAAAGCCTCAAAAGACCGATGATAAAAATGACTACCTTTGTCACTAATAAAGCTCTAAGGGTACTATATCGACATAAAATGCACTCTTTCACAAATATGACCACAACCTTATGGTCATTGGTTCTACTAGCGCGAGCTTTCACCCACTTTGACATATAATCAATAGCAACTAATATGTATACAAAGCCAAAAAGATGGGGAAAAGGAACCCATAAAATCAGTGCCCTACACGTCAAATATCTCAACAATCAAAATAGGCGAAATAGGGATCATATCATGATAGGACATGGTACCCATATGTTGACAATGCTCACGAGCAAGAAAGAATTAGTGAGCATCTCTAAATAGAGTGGGTAGGGCTAGAAGAACCTACTTTGTAGGACTTTACCAGCTATCCTAAAACCTCCAAATTGACCACCACAAGCATAAGAATGATGAATGGGTAGAATACTATAAATTTCACTCTCGGGGACACATTTATGTACCACTTGGTTAGGATAATGTTTGAAAAGATAAGGATCTTCTAAATAGTAATGTCTCACCTATGAGAAGAATCTATCTTTTTCTTGTTTGGACCAGTGAGGAGGAATCTTCCCAGTGGCAAGGTAGTTCACAATGTAAGCAAACCAAAGGAGAGGGGCATCTAACACATTAAAGAGTTGCTTATTAGGAAAGTGCTTAGAAAATGTAACTCAGTCATGAGTATACTCAACAAAGATCCGAGATAAGTGGTCTGCAACTGAATTTTTAGAACGTTTCTTATCTTTTATCCTAATTTTGAACCCTTGGAGCAACAAAATCCATCTAATGAGTCTTGGTTTAATGTCATTCTTAGCCAATAAATGCTTTAATACAGCATGATGAGTGAACATAATCACTTTTTAACATTAAGGTTATGGGCAGAATTGATCAAGTGCAAATACTATAGCTAGCAACTATTTCTCACTAGTTGAATAATTCTTTTGAGCATCAGTTAGAGTTCCATTAACATAGTAAATGACACGAGGAATTCCATTCACCCTTTGACCTAAAACCACCCCAATAGCAAAATCATATACATCACACATAATTTCAAATGGATGAGAAAAATTAAGGGCCTGCACAATAGGAGCTGACACCAATAAAGATCAAAGCTTTTCAAAAGCTTTGACATAAGACTCACCAATCACAAAAGGAGTATCTTTAGTAAGGAGATTAGTAAGTGGGTGAGCCACCTTGCTAAAATCTTTAATAAATCTCCTATAGAAACCAGCATGGATAAGGAATGATTTGACTTACTTCATAGAAGAAGGCACAGGCAGATGACAAATTAAATCAACCTCAGCTTTATTAACCACAATTCCCTTTTTAGACACTTTGTAACCTAAAATAATTTTTTCTTAGAGCATGAAATGACTCTTTTCCCAGCTCAAGGCCAGATTCACCTTCTCACATCTTTTTAGCACAGTGGATGAATTAGCAAGGCACACATCAACGGAAGAGCCAAAAAATAGAGAAATCATCCATAAAATGAAATTATCAATACTATAAAAAAATATGGCCATCATACATCTCTAGAATGTAGAAGGTCTATTACAAAACAAAAAAGGCATCCTCCAATAGGCAAAAGTACCTCATGGGCACGTAAATGCTATTTTCTCTTAGTCCTCAGGATAGAAAAGTATTTGGTTGTGACTAGAATACCCATCTAAAAAGTAGTAGAAACTTTGTTCAGCTAATTTTTCTGAAATTTGATCAATGAAGTGAAGGTGAAAATGGCCATTTCTAGTAACAGAATTCAGTTTTCTGTAATAAATACACACCGTCTACCCTATGGTTTGTCTCATGGGAATTACTTTACCATCATTATTTTTAACCATAGTTATGCTAGATTTCTTAGGGACTACTCGAACTGGACTAACCCATTGACTACCAGAAATAGGGTAGATAATGTTTGCGTCTACAAGCTTTACCACCTGTTTTTGGACCATGTGAGGCTTTAGTTTACATTGCATTTGCTTATTAGGTTTAGCATCGTCCTCTAAATAAATTCTGTCATACAAATTGCGGGACTAATCCCTTTCAAATTAGCAACTGACCACCAAATAGCATCCTTATGATTAGATAAGACATAAATCAACTCTTCCTCTTGATTACAAGATAAAAGAGAAGATATAACAATAGGAAGGGTCTCTTTGGGGCCTAAAAACACATACTTGAGCGAATCAGGGAGAGGTTTCAACTCAAGTTTAGGTGGGGATACAATAGAAAGTGGCATAGGTGAACTAGCCAAAGGGGGAAGAGGTTCATAAGTGGACATCCAAGAGGAAAACTCAAGGTAAAGAGTGGAGTCAGTAGTAGAATCCATTTCATCTATTGTTCTTCCTAAGTCAAACAATCTCAAATCACCATGGGTAAGACAAGTTCCTAAGGGATCACTGCTCATAATAGTAGGTAAATCTTCTTTAATCATTGCATCAATCACATCAACCAAGAAGCATTTAGATTCATCTTCAAACATAGGTTAAGAAGAAGCTTTTAAAAATGTTAAGCACAACCCTCATGTTCATGACCGAGACATCCATCACTCTTAACCTACAGTTAATGGTGGAATTAGCTGTGGCTGGGAAGGGACTCCTAAAATAAGAGGGATTTGCTTAGAACGATGACTGGATTCTATGTCCAATACAATAAAATCAACAGGAAAGAATCATTTATGAATTGGACCGAGACATCATCTATGCGCCGCCTAGACGTCCTAGTCGACCTATCAGCAAACTGAAGGGTACAGTTGGAAGGTTTCAGTTCACCAAATCCCAACTCTAATTCAGTAGAGTAAGGTATCAAATTATCAATAGAACCCAAATCCAAAAGTGCTCTTTTAATTTTATGATTGCCAATAAAATAGTACTGAAGTTGTGATCTTTGAACATAGGTGGATGTCACATTTCAAAATTGAGCTCACTTATTCACTTAGAAGAATCTTTTTATATTCATTATCTTTAAATTTTCTTCTAGAAGTGCACATGTCTTTAAGAAACGTTGCATATGCTGGGATCTATCTAATTGCTTCCAAGTGGGGAAGATTGACCTTAACTTGCTTAAAGATCTCTAAGATGTGATCTCTTTGCTCGCCTTACCTGGAAATGAATGGTGCTTCTAAAGCTTGAGGGTAAGGAACTCTTGGCTTCTATGTCACAGTGGGGTTAGACATCATAGGAGAAGGGGATGGGTCCTTCTCGTTTTCATTGTTAAGGTCACTCTTCATGGTCTTAAGTCTTTCATCTTTATCATGTTCCTTCTTGCTCACCTTGTTATCTAATTCTATATCACTCCTAAGAACTCTTATTGCTTTCAATTGTTCAAATTGTTAGCCTTTAGGGTTCTATATGGATGACTTGGAAGTTTTCCTTCTTCTCATTTACTTACAAACATGGTAGTTGCCCAAGTCTGGTTTCTAACATACCTATAGACAATGAGTGAGAATCAATAGTATGCATTTTAGAATCAATTCCTTGGACCTTAGAATCAACATTTTGTAGAACAAAAGTCAAGGTACCAAGGGTAGAAATTACCTTATCTATATCAGAGTTCCCAGATGGAGCTTAGTGGGAATAACGAGGAGCATATCTCTGGTTTTGAAAACTAGGAGGGGAAGGTTTACTAGATTGGGCTTGAGGATTCTCAACATTTTGAGGCCTCCGTGAAAAATTAGAACGATTCCTCCAACCATAATTATAGGTATTAGAACAAGGATTGTTGTATGAAGGGAATCCTTGCATAGCATTCACTTGTTCCATCACACAGTCAAACTTCCTAATACATGGACAGTCAACAGAAGCATGCATGGGACTAGCACAAATCGAACACACATGTTGCATAGAATGAGTGTTAGGCACTTTGCTCATACAGAACAATTGATCCAATTTCTTAGCTAAAGCATTAACTTTACCAGAAAGGTTAATTGAATGTGAATCCTCATAAATCCCCCCTTTACTTCATAATTGCCTAGGCAAATAAAAATGTGAGGAAGTAGCATGCAAGTGTGAATTCTCACTCAAATGTTCAAATGATTCCAAAGCTTCTTTGGGAGTTTTGTATAAGAAACTACTAACACATGATGCATCAACCATTTGCCTATTGTGCTCATCTAAACCGGAACAAAAACTCTGGACAAGTTACCACATAGGGACCTCACAGTGAGGGTAACTTTACAACAACTCTATAAACCTTTCCCAACTTTCATGCAATTGCTTATCTTGATTTCGTGAGAAAGTGGTTGTAGCACGTCTTAAGGCGGTTAGTTTACCAATAGAGAAAAAGGTTTTTAAGAATTCCTTATGCATTTGATCCTAAGTGGTGATATTTGTCTTAGTATCCAATCAGGCTAGATCTAGCTTTATCTTTCAAAGAACAAGGAAAAGTCGTAAGTGAGGAGCATCATCATCGATATTACTCAAAAATAGAGTGGAACAAATCTTTAAAAATGCATCAACAAGCTTGACAGGATTTTCAGACTTGAGCCCATAAAACGATGGGAGCACTTGGATAAGAGAATGTTTAATCTCAAATGGCCCCATAACAATGGGCATACATGTTCTTGTTGGTGAGTCATAAGTGGCATGAGTAAAATACTCCTTAAGTTGCTTAGGTGGTGGGATTTCTTCTTCAGCCATCATTTTCTTACATTCACATTTCTGAACTCTTATTTAGCGAAGAGAGCGTTTAATTTCCTGATTATATTATGCGAAATCCAAGGAAAAAGAGTGTTTACCATGCATAAAATCACTACCACAATAACCACAAAACAAAATAAGAAGAAACGAGAAGAGAGAGATAAGGACAAAAATGAAAGTAAAATAAAATCAATGAACAAATAAAAGGAAGATCCAAATGAAGGGGGAAAAATGAAAAAAAAATTCAAATTACAAAATAGAAGAAAATAAAAAGAGAATAAATGAAATAAAAGGGAAGGGGATTGTTACATTAGATGAAATAAACAAAATAACAAAAATAAAGAGTTAGATTAGATTAGAAGGGATGGGAAAAATAGTTGGACTAGATATGATTGGAGAAGAACCAAAATAAAAGGATTAGAATAGGAGGGATTTCGGAATAAAATAAAATGAAACAACAAAAATAAAAGGGATGAGGGTTGATAAATAAAGAAAATAAATAAAATTGTTAGATTTGCAGGAAATAAGGGGAAAAATAAAAAGAATAAGAGGAACAGAAAATTCAAAAATCACGATTTGTTCCTCAGCAACGGTGCCAAAAACTCGATGTGTATTTTATATTTAGTTTTAAAATCCTTTTTACTTGTAAGTGCACAAAGTTAATTGCAGACTAGCAAGTATAGGATTCCAATCACACAACAAACAATAGTGATTTTCGATTTAGCTATTCTGATTAAAACATAGTTCAATTGAGGAGTTGATTATCCATATGGATTAAAGGAACTAAAGAAAAACATACGAGCCTAGAAAGAGGAGAAAAATCAAATAAGAGAAGGATATAGGATTTTGGATTTAACCATTGATGCAAATATTGAATTCCTAGTTCAAGTAGGGGTTCAACTTGTCTATTGTTCAACCTAAGCTACAAGCATTTGGCCATAAATTAAAAAGATGATTATATTATAAAATGAGATTATTTATGTAGGAGCTTAGCATGAATCATTATTTTTAGAGATAACTCATCTAATTTCTAGTGCAAATTATTCAATTTTAGTAATTGTATTTTTAAGGCCAATTGCATAATCATTATATTAACCTACAAGGTCTAACATTCATTTGAGATATCAAATTACATTATTGTAATCAACATGATTAGACAATAGTATTATGATGCATAAATAAGTTAAGATCAAGTGTAAACTCAAAATTATACGATTTATAGAGAGAAAATAACCCCAAAAGAAATTAGCAAAATATACATTATTATCAAGGATCCATCCCAATCCTAGAAATGAGTAGTTTAGACGGCCATGGTTAGCAAAAACACCATTGACATTGGTGTATTTTACTTCATACGCCCAAAATTTAGTAGTCAATTACATAGAATGATGAAATTAAGTGTAAAATCTCAAATTTGACTCGCAAATGAGATGAGAATGAGAGCACTTAATTTTCTTCTAAACCCCTCAACCCAAATGATTTTCTCTTGCAATGACTCTCTCTATAAAAGATGAAAGATCGAAGATGAGAATGAGAAGATGCTTGGTTAAGTGAGTGGATGAATCATATTGCTCCAACCCATGGCCACTTTCTATAGTGGAAATCCAACCCATTTTGATGTCTAAAAATTAATGAAAATTAATTTCAATTAATTCTTGGTTGTTTTGTTGCTTGACAAAAGGCTAGCCTTAAGCATAAACTTAATTTTCATTAATTATGGTTGACTAGGTCTTGCTTACAAGAGGAAAATTCAGCTGCTTAGTCATGTGCTGATGCCGGTAGTGATGGGTGCTCTTGCTGGGCACGGCTCGACCTTACTGGACAAAGGGGAGAAAGCGATGTTGGGACGTGTGTGCAACAGCCCATTCAGAGCACTAGAGGGAAGAGAGAGCTATGAGGAGAGAGAGGGGTTGACTATTAGGCCATGAAAATAAGCCTATGTGGGGAAAGAATTAGGAAGAGGTGGTTATGGGTCGCAGACCAGGAGGCCCATGCGGGGGAAAGGATAGTGAGTGAGGAGAGGGAAGCAACTAGGCTGCTAGATGGGCAGGCGGATTGGGCCAAGCCCAACAGGGTAGGAAGAAAGAGAAGGAGAACACAAGGGGTGTACATTGGGTTACTGGAGATGGGGCCGCTCGTAACAGGCACATCTCGGCTGGATTAGAGAAAGAGAGTGGGGCATGTACTCGGCCGGACCATGCATTGCTGATGGGCTTCTGGGCTTCTCTAAACTAGCACCAACCAAGCCTAAACGAGCCTTTTTCCTTCTATCTCTCTTTTTTTCCTCTTTGGGTTCAACTTTAAGCATTACGACATATTGGAGATCCAAGTAGAATTGAACAACTCTTCCTAAATTCTTTTAATTTTATTTGTACCTGAAAATAACATAAAATATGCGTTATTTACTCAAAAAAATATATTTCAAAGGCTTAAAAGTAGGTAAAATGAAGAATAAAATTACATATAAAATATGAATTGTTACCAAACTGTTGTTCAAGTTTCAACATATTGCCTGCTTACACTGCGAATCAAACTTCAACTGATGCAGCAAAAGCTAACTCCATCTTTCAAACAATCGATATCTTAGTAGAACAACCATAATGCAATAGAAGAACATAGGATAGGATTTGAAACTTGAACCTAAATTTGTAATTCCAAAACCAAAGACAAGCATTTCACTCCAAATTAACAAAGTTGTGATTAAGTACACAAATTTTCGCGGCCAATAAAAAATACAAATTTAAAGCAAATGAAATCTTAACAAAATGAGGCGATAATTGCAAAACTAATACTACTTCCTACTTCCCTCGAATTATAGCCATGCCCACCTCCTTCAAACCCCATAATGCTTCACCTAATTCTTGAAATAAAATCTTGAAACCACTAAATTGATGATGACGATGGAGAATGGCGGATGCGTTTAATAAATTAATGGTGATAATGAAAGAGGAGCGAGAAGAAGCAGCGATAGTCAGGGCAGATGAGCAGTCTAAGAAGAAGTGGAAGCCAGGCTCTTAGGGTTTGTACGACCAGCAAGGAAGAAGAAGAAGAAGAAGGAGGGAAGTGGCTAGCGCAAATCACTTGTCATGCATGAGGGTTGGGTTGGTAAAATAAGGTCTGGGAAATGAGCTCCTAGAGGAAAAGAAATGAACAAGGCTAACATCAGGGGGGCACTGGAAGAGGGGACCGTTAGGCATACGTCTTGGGTCACGTTTGGGGAGAAGAATGCTAGGCTGCAAAGAGAGAAACAGGCCCGTAACTGAGAGAATGGAAGCTAAGGCATGTCATGGATTTGGTGAATCTGGCCTCGTGACTTGGTCACGATGCAAGAGGATAGGCTTGAAATAAGGATGAAAAGAGAGCTTAGTTGGGCGAGGGAACATTGAACAGGCTGGACATTTGGCTCTTTTCTTCTCCTCTTGCTTCTACTTGGTCCAACCCCTTTTTTCCAACTCTTTTGGCATACAGTTTATTAATTTTATTCAAATTTTCATAATTCCTACAAAATAGACAAGAATGTAATTAAATTCTAATTTATCAATTTATTTTTGAGAAAATATTACATAATAAAAGGTATAAACTGACATAATTTCACATTGAACAATACTTGCACACATAAAGTTTGCTCGTCCTCGAGTGAAATAAAACTAAAAATCCTAGGAAAAGAAAATTGGCTAACTCACTTTCGCAGGATCACGATTGCACTTAGGGTATGCAACAAGTCCTTTAAACCCCTAGGTTATTCCTAGTGGGCGAGTAAGGCCTCGTGAGGGTTTGCGTAAGAAATACCAACAAAATCTATAAAAATAAAACGAAAAACAGAAAATCGAAAATCTTTTTGGGTGTTTTTTTTAAAACTCATATATATAATATCAGGGAAAAATATGTACATATTCCAATCAACCATACTGCTTTAGGAACCTAAGTGTTAGATCACATATAAACACAATGTACACATCAAGAAATTCTTAGTCCTCATTGATGACAACTACATGCAATCTTTCACCCCACATAAGAATTATATACAAATCCAACTAGTAGAACTTCACTTAAAGGATATGCAGAACACTTCCGCCCATGTGTTGAAAATATGATAAGGTTCACTCAATTCATTTTCCAATCATACAATCTACCATAGGCTTGCTAAGATTTTTAATTCTCCATCACTTAGATGTAAAATGTAAGGCGATATGAGAACTTTTTTAGGGTTGTAATAAGGCTAAGGGTTAAAGATTAGGAGACGAACAAATGATTCGGCAAACGAGAAGCTACAAGCCAAGTAGCCAATTAGTGATTTAACACTTCCAATAGCTATAATAGCCACACCTTCATCAAAAACAAAATAAGAACAAACCCCACAATAGTAACCATTGGGAATAAGTAAAACGGAAAGTCACATATGTGCAACCATGTCAAACACTCTTATTCACAACATTTTCTTTTTCTCTTTTTTTCCCCTTTTTTTATTGGATGTTCCAAAATAAATTCCTTGAAAATGTTTTTCATCTTTTTCTCACTTTTCTTTATTTTCCCATTTTTCTTATTTTTTTTTCTTTTGCTCTAAAAGGAAGATGAATGATGCCACGCAAGAAGACCACTTATTTTCCAAATGTCAATATAAATCACCGCCTATATAGCCAAGATCGACCGCCAATTAGATAAAACTCGTAAGAACTATTGACCAAATATTGAAGCGTTACTTCATTAGTCTTGGCTTAGGTATACAAAATGTGTTTAGGCCAAGGCTAAATAGAAGGGTTCACTACAAACAAAAATGATTAAGGCTCAAAGGGTTAGCTACAGGTAAGACAATAAAGCCAAGGTGGCAGTTTGGCTATGTGGCTCGCAAAACAAAGAATGCCTCTGTCATATTATCATAATGCACGTACCAAATGCATTCAAATAGAATCAAAGCAAGTTCTAGAGATGTAATCATAGAAGAGACATATGAAAGAAACACGTGAGACTAAAAATGATGAAATGGTCTTTAAGGCTCAAAATGTCATGGGCACTCTACCAAAGTCAAGCTTTCCATAGAACAATGTTAGGTGTTAGGACTGTATACAAATATCGCATTTTAACTAAGTTCTATCATGCACAACATATCAGTACAAGACCTAATAACTAAGGTACAAGAGAACAAAATAAATCAAAATGACACATATATTCCCAAAACAAAACAAAAAATCTGTTTGAAATTTTATTAAAAAAAAATGTTTTTTTGCATTTCTTTCTCATTTTTTTGTTAAATATAGTTTTCTGACTCCCAGACCTAAAACACACAATGTCCTCATTGAGAGTGACAGGAACCACAAAGCCAACTAAAAAGAAAAACAAATACACAAAAAGGAAAGAAAACTCAAAAAGAAAAAGAAAGAAAAAGCACAAGACTCTAAAATTCATATATACAAACCCATACATACAAGAGAAATAAAGGGAAAAGCTTCAACATATACAAAAATAAAATAGAAAAGAAAGAAAAATGAGAAAGAAAGGAGAGAAATCTCAATCAAACTAGGTTGGGTGCAGAATCCACTCGAGCTATCTCAATAGCACATCACTCATCAGGATGCGGGTAGTAGAGTATCAAACACTCCACATCCTTTGTGCTCGGCATCTCTAGAAACTACTTTAACCTCTTCCATTCACCTTAAACTTGGCACCACTCTCAAGGTCCTATATTTCCACTACACCATAGGGAAAAACACGTGAAGTAATATAGGGACACATTATATCTATTGGCACTCAACTTCTAGAACTCAATTTCCTTGGAAACATATGGGCCGTACAGTCATACAAGAGCACTTTAATTCCTAGTAAAAACTCTCACTCAAGAAGATGTTTATCATGAAATAACTTAGCTCTCTCGGTAAGACTAAGCACACTAATAGGCCTCAGCTGTGATCTCTACCAGCTCACTTAGTTGCAGTCTCCTCTCCTCACAACATGGGTGAACTCATAGTTGATATAGAGCAAGGCATCCAAGAAGTTCCCTAAATCCAAAACAAGATCGTGGTGCTAATTGGGCCAAGGAAGAACAAGGAAAGCAAGCAACATCACTATTGATCCATTTCTTATTCTCATGTTCCAATCCAGAATTGAGTGTAGTTTTGGATGATATGCTTCTTGGAGTTTCAAAGGCATCCCATGGATAAATCCTACTTTGCTGAACTCCAGAAGATGTAAGGTTTCAAAGAGGAAACTCAATTTTGGCCTAAGTTCCTCATAGCCATTTTGCTACATTGGTCCAAAATGGTGATGGTATACTGTAAAGATTTCAGTTTACCCGTATTGAGAGATTAGGTGGAACCTTCACCTAAAACCTTGTTTAGGATGACTTTTTATTTAGAATGATAGCCAACATTCTAAGTTATCAATCCATGAACTAAAATACAAATCATGACTAGATCTTCATGGATTTTAAGATGTATTTTGACAGCTGTTGTATTTTGAGGCCATTCCGCACCCAATTTGAGTTTCTAGTAGGTTCCCTCACCTAAACTTGATTTAGGATAAATGTTTCTACCTGGGATGTGTATTAACATCTGAAGGAACCCATCCATGTGTTAAAATAGTTTCTAAGTCAAGTATAGGTTGGGGAGCTAACTTCATCATGTCTAGCGCTAATTCGGGTTTATCAAGCTTAAGCAAGCTGTTTTGACTTTGCTGCGTTATTCCTTAATGAGGAGGGTTTGGTGGCCTGCTTGCTTGCTCCCATAGTTGCTTAAATGTGTAGGAACATCATCATGACTAACCTTATAGCTTTGGAAGCCTACTTGGCCGATTATTTTGAAGTTGACGTCCACTTGCTCCCGAACTGGGTGGCCGAAAAATGATCCCCTGCAGCCCACCATTTGTAATGCCCCCAAAATGCTAATGACATGATTATTGATAATTGCAGTGGGAGACTTAGTAAACGAAGGTGCTACCACCGTCCTGACAAGGACAAGGCTCACTGAAACCGTTCAATCTATCAACTCGTGCGTACAATCACAAAATCTAGTAAACTGAAATA
>NCQV01145628.1:0-10768 GCA_002740545.1 Lophocereus schottii | reverse complement strand
TTAGCCACGTCCTTGACCTACTTGAGCTTAGTAGGGTCTTCCTTGAGCTGAGAAAGAAGTGTAGGGGAGTGGGCTTGATGGTCTCCATCACCTAAGAATCTAGTCGGGTTCTCAAACTAGATCCGAGGCACAGTTTTACTAGAGCCTACAATTCAATAGCCCAAATCCGTTTCTGATAAAAATAAATATGATTTAATTCTAAAATAAAACATGTAGCAAATGAGTGTGACTATTTAGGGGGGGAGACGACGCCAGGGATATGTTCACTGAGGTCGTGGTCCATACAGTGGCGACTCCACTTAGGATTTTTTTTTAAAAAGGGCAAGATTTAAAACTGAATATGGAAAATCATTTTACTTACACTTGCATTAGACATTCTTGCATTAAAGGTGCTGCCCTAACAAGACTAACAATGCCTTTAGGATTTAAACCCTGCACTACCCCTTGGGAAACTAGTTGGTTCACTTAGTTGGTCCATTTAAACCTCCTACTAAGCCTGTAACTATTACATCCACTCGTCAAACACTTCTCGGTCCATATGGTACATGGAAGCAACCAAAATGTTCCAGTCTTGCAAGCACCCCATGGATGATGTGTGATGCATTTGGGTTGCGAGAGGACTATTATAAACTTAGCCTAAACCACTGGTAACTTAGACTTCTAATTACATTGGAAATTGGCTTCTGTGATTCTATGAATGTTTAAAGCTCCAGTGGTATTTCTAAAGCTGACCTCTACCAAAAGACACATGCATTAGTGCTTTAGGATTCTGTGAAGTCATTTTCGTGTCTACAAGCTCAAGTTGAGGGAAGTCAAGTCTACTAAAGCAAGTTAAGAACTAAAATAGAATTTAGGCCAATTGAGCTTTAGAGGCCCTTGACCTAGGATTGGAATAGGTTCTACCCTCAGATTAAGTCATAAAAAAGTCATAATAGGTCTTAGTTGAGCCTAAAAAGCCCGGCCTCCCAACTGTTCGAAAAATTAAAAAAGCAATAGTGGTTTGCATTTGTTTTAGGGAATGGGCATGATTATGCCAGTTTTAGGTGCATAAGAACCCAATCGAGATGCATCCCAATTGTTCGAAAAATTAAAAAAGCAATAGTGCTTTGCATTTGTTTTAGGGAATGGGCATGATTATGCCAGTTTTAGGTATATAAGAACCCGATCGAGATACCTATAGCCTTAATGCTTGTGGCTAAGTCTAAATTTAGGAGAAAAGGGTACAGGTTATGCTGTCAGTTTTACGGCACAACAGTGGAACCCGATCAGTATCCTAAGGATAGGTTTAGTCTAGTTTATTTACTTTAGAGCCTATTATAAGTCAACATTCATCGCGTCAAGTTAGTATCATAGGCTCTCAGCATCTAGCCTTTACTTGTGGCTAAAGGTTTATGCATTATTTTACTTCATCATGCATAGTACTTGAGTTCATCTAGGTCCAAAGTCCGCAATGGTGCCCATTAGACATAGATACTTTATCTATGTAAAAGTCCATGGCCCTTGTATCATACAAACATTCTCATTTGAAACTAGTCGCCTAACTCCAACTTCTTGACCTTACCCTTTTCAACCTAGCCTAAACTGTCATATCCTTATCTCCTCCCTAACCAGACTAGAAATCATTAATCACTTCCTTCAGCACATAGCTAATATTGTTGACTTTTATTTCCATTATTCACGTCAATGACATTCAACTCCTCTAAACCTTCACCTTATTGATCAGGACAAGAAAAACTAAGAAGGTAAATGTGTAAAATCCACAAACTAAGAGGTTATGGTCCGAGGAAGAAGTTGGCGAAACTCCACCTACATGGTGCTTCGGCCTTAAAAGAAGAGAGAGAAGAAAAGAGTGCCTGCTTCAAAAACCCGAAAATGTCCAAGCAAAAGGAGAACATGAATAAAAGCTTGGTTTTTAAGGATAAAAAGCAGTCTATTACTTGCTTCCATCGAATTAGACTTGGACAAAACACTTACCCACTTTATCACTACTTTTCAATTATTATAGCCTCTAATCTCTCCTCCGTTCTGAGCTTCACTACTCTTAGTCTCAACCATGACTATAAATTTAAGGGTGGATGCTCACCCCATATTCTCAACCTTCCTAAGTTCGTACTCACCCACAATGTAAGATACGGGCTCCCCTACATTTTCCTAGATAATTAGGGCTCCATTAGACTGAGTTAGAGGCTACTCTAGGCAGCACCATCAAAAACATCTTCATTTCCATACCTTTACATATCTAGGACTTTTGTTAAAATGAATAAAGATTGGAGGCTTTTTTAGAATAGAAGAACTCTAATACAAAATTAAGGGTTTGTCCTCTATTAAAAGAAAGATTCCCTATCCTGGGCAACTTATAACACGTGACCTAACCTAACCCAGTAGTCACTCAACGTTTTACTGCTCATCCTACGCCATTGAACATCATTGTGCCTAGCATATCAGTCACGTATACCTTAATAAGCCCTTATTCAATGAACCCCAAACTTAGTATAAGACCTTCAGCTACTTACATACAAGGTTAGGTCATCACAAGTCAGCATAGTCAGCAATATTAAGTCTGCATAGTTAGCATACATGCATATTCTCGCTTAGGCCAGTAATTACATCAGTGTCTACACATGGGTCTTTAGCCTATTTACTAATCCACCCTCTATCTTGGTCACTTGGGAATCTGGATCAATGTGCATCCAACCATCACAAGAACCTTACAAGAAGGCACACAACCCTACTTAACCATGAATCTACTTCAAAGGTTTTTAAGATACATCAACAACTGTCGTAGAAGATATCTATGCTTGCACCATTGCATTAATCAAACTCAATCAAAGTGGGGGCTCCATTCTCAAAGTAGGCTCTCACAATCATCATTACCCTTTGGCAATTTACCCACATCCTTGTAGAAATGATATTAACCTAACTTCAAGTTATCAGGTAACTCGCCATAGAGGACACCTCATCGTTTTTATCCTTGGACGTCTCAAAGTCCAAGATATTTCAACATTCAGCAAGCTCCATCAGAAGGAATATTGACATCCAAGTGGTAAAAATTCAAAATTAAAGATTTGACATCTCAACGTCTCACCAAGATTATAGGGATATGGACCTATAGGCTTGCATGCCACCAAGTTCACAAGGATATAGCTACAGGTCTTTAGGTTCTCAATCCACCAAATACAACACCGTTAGACCGAGGAAAGGTTTAAATTAGGAACCACTAGACCACCGAAAGGTCAAGAATCACAAGATCGTTGAAGCATCCACTAAAATGGTAGAATATTTAACATATAAAATTTGCTAAACTGATGAAAGGTTAACACCAAAATAGCCTTTCGACGCAATGGGACATTTTGACATTGCTGGCTCCTAGAACAATGGAACAACCGCTGGCTGTCAGCGCAATGGGACAACTATTGGTTGCCGACACAATGGGACATTTCAACGACATCACTGACTTCCAATACAATTGGACAATAGCTGGCTCCAGCACTACTGGATGTGAAATTTTGATGAATTTAAATTTGTCAAAATTAAGATTATAAAATTTAATATAAGCCTAAAAGTAAGGAGGTTCAAAATTTCGGGTATAAAATTAAAAAAAAAGGTTCTAAAAATTAGGTCCTTTATAAATTAACTAAAGAAGATACTAGGTCTTCTAAAAAAAAAATTCATCATACACCTTTTTTTCACATCAACCAAAAAACTTATGACATTTGTTGTTTTTTTTTAAAAAAAAAGAGGGGGAGGGGGTAGATTGATAATCTTAGGGGGTTTACATGGGTTTCATGATGTCAAAGCATTAAAAAAAGGGTGTGTTAAAAAAAAAAAAAAAACAGAAGAGTCAAGGTGGTTTTCTAAGATTTTGACAATGGCCAATGACGTGGAAAGGGGGTTAGTTAGCCAACAAAATCAAAGAAAAGGTAGTTAGATTATTAAATTGCCCATTTTATTAAAGCGATCATGTCCCCCACTATGCATATTTCTTACAACGTGGAACTTAAAGAAGGTAGGTTAACTGCTTATCTTCCTTGTTATAAAAAGGGAATCAAGGCCTCAAAAAAAAAAAGCAAAGAAGAAAACATGAGAAGTACCCAGAGGTCTGCTAAAAAGGACAAGAAAGAAAGAGAAGAATTATTGTACAAAATAGAACCCTAAACAAGAAAAAAACAAAGTAATAAAAAAAAAAATAGCAAGAAGAGCAAGGGAAATTACAGTTGATCCAAAGGTTCAAGGGTGATTACATCCTGTAATCAAATTTTTTTTTGGGTGAAAATTTTATCCTTCTATTTATTTACGACTGATTGCAATAAAGATCTAAGATGTCTGCATACACCAAAAAAGGGGCAAAGAAGGTCTTCTATTTCAAAAAATAAAATAAACAACTTATGGTAAACTAAATAGAACCAAGAATTGAGGGTTTTCAAACTTGGTGCTTGCAACTTCGCTGATAAAATTTTCTTTTGCACCTCATGCACACCTATTGGATCTCAAGAGAGGGGTTCAGGAGCAAAACTTCTTAATAAATAAAAAAGGATGGAACTAAGACGATAAAAAGAGAGGAGCAAAATTTATAGATGGTGAAATTGAAAGCTAGTGACAAAAGGTCAATCACTATAAACAGGACTCTATTTTGAACATATCATAATCCTTTCAAGATATGATTTATCCATAAAATTCGGGTATATGGTTCCTGCTAAAATGCAAAAAACTCACAAAACATGGGAGCTCTAAAGCGTTATTTTATATAAAAAAAATAATCAAAGGCTGAGAAGACCAACATGATTAAAATCCTATTATAATTATAGCTGATTGATTATAGGCAGCTTTTAAATACTATGCATGTGATATGGTCGCAAGCGCACAGTGGCGTTGTAGTAATCAAGGGCGATCCCACAAAGACTAGTTGAGCTATTGGGTGATATTCCGTCAAGATAGGCTATGTGAATCCAAATTTAAGAATGAAATTTAACTATGCTACTTTTCTAATCTGATAGGTAAACAATCAAAGAATTTAGTCAAATCAAGTAATTTTCCAACCAAAGAATTAATGACGCATCTTTTCTTTAGATGGGTAATTCTAAAACTAATAATCGATTTATCAAGCCCCTCTTCAAGGTGAAATGAAATTCTTAAATCTAATTAACTACCACTTCTCAAGGGTGTTTGATTAATCTAAGATTATTAATAAGATGATTATCAAATTTGGGGGTTTCTTGAACAGCAAGTCTTTCTCAAGATCTCACTCACTGAAGTTGAATCTTAGTTTTTGAACTTCTAGTTTCACCTTTCATTTCTTCACCAAATGTTTAAAACAAACAAAAAATTGATTAAGTTTTCTACAAGCAAATCAACGTCTAAGATTCAATAGAATAAACGCAACAAATTCAAAGTACTTTTACATCAAAATAANAATTGATTCATTCACAAGAATTCAAGTCAATTATGAGATTATCCAAACTTAACATAAAAATCAACAATAATATGAAAGCATAAAAATCTAGAAAGAAAAGATAAGAGATGGCAGAGAAATTACTCAGCCGATGCACAGTTGAACCACAGCTGCAAACCCGATCTGGAATCCTTGCAATCTTCACCCTTTAGTTCCTCTACCTCAAATCTAATTTACAATCCTAATCTAGGTAGTTGGTTATGGAGAGTGGAATGGAACAGAATTATGGATCAAATGAGAAAGCAGCCCTTTTTACAGTGAAAACGCTGGAAGTCAAACAACCACGTGTAATAATGGAATTAAAATAGGTTGGAAGTTGAACATATGTAAGAAAACAAACAGCCTCGGGACAAAGAGGTTCACCAAAGACCGTGGCCATCACCACGAACAATCCATGGTGGCCACTGACTCAATATTCTTCTGTTCTTTCTTCCTTTCACGGCATAGGAACTTAGGGGTGTCCGTGGTGAGTCAAAATATACTCAGTTGGGGTCAAAGTAAGGGCAAAAAGGTCCCAAAACCTACAAAACACAAAAAAGAATTATAAGCGTAAAAGGAGTATAAATTATAATGTAAAGTGCATTATTCTCCCAAAAAATGGCACAAAATGACCCTAAAATGATATACACTTTAAGCATTTCTCAAACTCCCCTATGCCTAAACCGTTGCTTGTCCGCAAGCAAGTAGTAGAGAAAATCGACTTGGGGAGATGCATCTAAGAGTCAAAATGGTTAATAACCTCCTTAAAGTAAGCAAGTTATAGCATATCAAAAGCAAGCATATCAATCAATGGCAACCCCAAATAGTACACAAGTCATTTCAAAATTTGGAGGAGAAGGTTTTCGAAAAAGTATAATACGACAAGCTTGATATCAAACTTGATCATCCTTAACGAACCACGAAGCATGTCATGTAAGCACATGGAATTTAATAGCACCAAATAGACTGGTAGAACCTCACTTTTGGGAAATGAGAGTTCCTTCCACAAATGCGTTTAAAATACAACATAGGTTCACTGAAGACGCATTCCAAAAATGCAATCTACCATATGCTTGGCAAGGCTCTCAAATTCTTCACCACTGAAAATGCAATGTGCACAAGACAATCAAGAGGACTTTATATAGGTTGTGATGTGGGCTAGAAAGGTTAACGAAAAGGAGCGGACAAATACATGTAGGCAATGTGGAGCTATTTAGCCCAATAAATACGGAGTAACCAACAAACCACTTAAAACCATGAAAATCACCAACACTTCAATCCTCAAAATACAATGAACATGTCCCAATTGATCATGTAGGAAATCAGTTAACAAAGAATAAACTCAAGCTATTTACATATCCAATGTCGATTACTTTAGTCATTTTCCTTTTGTTTTTTTCCTTTCTTTTTTCACAACATGACTTTGTCTTCCTTTTTTTTTTCCTTTTCTTCAACATAACTTTTTTTCTTTAATTCTTTTTGTTTGTTTTTTCCCAAGAAATGAAGTGAAAATTGCAAATGTTGAAAAGCATAGGATCACAAACTATCAACTCACAACCGAATATATATACACAACCTAAATAAGAGGGAACCAAATCAAATGCTCAGTACTATCAATCCCTTAACAAATCAATATTCCCAAGCCACCTTAAACTCAATTACCCCCGAAACGTCCACTACATACTTGAAGTGATGCTCTATATATTTGCCATAAAAGGTAGAAATAAGTGTTTGGCCAAGGGCTAAAATGAAGGGATCATAGCAAGAAAAGGATTATAGCTCAAAGGGGCTAGCAAAGGAAATAATCATATAATGAAAGGGTAGGCTATTTGGCTATGTAGCTAAAATGATTAAAGAAAAAAAGGCCTCTATCATATCATCAACTATAGATATGCAAATGTGGTTTTAAATAAGAATCCAGACAAGTTCTAGAGATGCAACATGGAAGAATCTCACGTTGGAAACAAACATGTGACTAAATATAATGAATTAGTCCAAATAAGACTCAAAGACTCATGGGACATCTATGAAAGTCCCATTAAGCTCATAAAATGACTCCATGTACAAACATTAGTGCCGACGACTCAAAGGGATAACAACGTTGTCAATCTAAACAAGGTCAAAACAAGAAATATTTATAAAACCTTCAAAAGTTTGAGCATCAAAAGGGATTACACATCAAAAGTTACTCAAGCTCATGAAGCTATTTTGCCTAAGGAATCATCATTGGAGGGAATCCATACAATCCCTACATATAATCTTATATGCAAACCTAAATGCAACTAAATGCAAAACACTAATGCAAACAAAAAGGAACGTAAAACTATATGCTCTAACAAGTATGCAAGCTAATAACCAAAATGAAAAACATGAAGCTACCCTTCCTCTATGCTTAAACAAAGCATTATTATTTAAGGGAAAGAAAGTAAGAGAAGGGAAAGGGAAAATAAATTAGAACAATCTCACCAGGTTAAGTGCTAAGTGTACCTAAGCTAAGGCCTCCTCGCAAATAGGGCACATGGAGCATCAGCCACTCCATCACATCTTCAAGACTCGACTCATTAAATGAGACATAGTCAATGCTTGCAAAAGCCTTTTAAATACTGCAGCATGGGGCTCAAAATGTGAGCTATAAGAGAGTATGAAGATGAACATAACAAAGAAAGTTAGTTCTCATTAAAAAACCAAACGCCTTAGAAAAATTGAAAGAGAAATTAAAGAAAGTACTCCATATGATTTTTCTAGGTGCATCCACTAGGTGCATACAACATAGGTCAAAGGAGGCTTTATACCCACTAAAGCAACTTAGGGACATAAAATTATCAACATTCCCACCAAGGATATTGAACGTGTTATCCTTATAGCCGAAATCAACATTAACACCATAAATCATAGGATTATCGATGGGCACATTGATATAATACTTAGGGACTGAGAGGGCAGTGAACAAAGAGGGAAAGCATAAGAATCATCAAGAGAATTGGGAAAAACAATTTCATCAAAACTAAGGTTAGGAGATTCCTTATGTATAAACATGTCACATGATTCTGCCAAAGGTGTCTCAATTAGATCATGCACCTCATCTAAAATATCTTCTGACTCAAAACATGGATTAGTAACATCAAACCTAGCAACAAACCTATAAGGTTCAGCTACCTCAAGCCTCATACACTGAGCTAAAGAAGGGATGAATCATGTAAAGTCATGACAACATTAGTATTGTCCCAGGGTGATGCAAAGTCGAGTTGTGCATAGCACGCATAATAAGAACATAAATTTATATTATGGTCAGAAGAATTGCACAAGTTACACCAAAAAAGAGCAAAATAAGATCTAGCATAGAATGCATATGGATCACAGAATTAGTATCTAGAATTTAAACACGACTAGTCTCCTCAAACTCAAATGAATCCCAACCAATCCACTTAAGCAAATAATCATGTTTCATCAACATTTTTATAGTAAAAATCCCAGCACTCTAAAAGAACTCGGGTTTCACTATTCACACCCTTATCAATAATGTCCAAAGTTTCCCATTTGCCCACACAATAACCACATTGAGCAAGAAAGACATTTAATCATTTAAAGTTCCTCCAAAATAATTCATGCTTGAATTAGAGAAAATGGAAAATTGCCATTATTATTCCTAAAACTTTTTTAATCTTATTTTATTTTATTTTTTTACGGTTTCTTTTTTTTCCAAAAAAAAATAAAATGCTTAGACAAACCTACCAAGAAAAACCCAATAATGAGCACTAGTCCCCAACAACGGCGCCAAAAACCTAATACGGCCTCAAACGCACAACGGAGTTGTAACAATCAAGGCCGATCCTATAAAGAATAGGTTGAGCTATTGGGTTATATTCCGCTAAGATAGGCTAAGCGAATCCAAATTTAAGAATGAAATTTAACTATACTACTTATCTAATGTGATAGGTAAACAATCAAGGAATTTAATCAAATCAAGTAATTTTCCAACCCAAGAATTAATCAAGCGCCTTTTTTTAGATGGATAATTCCAAAATCGATAATGAATTTATCAAACCCCTCTTTCAAGGTAGAATGAAATTCTTAAATCTAATCAACTACCATTTCTTAACGGGTCTTTGATTAATCTAAGATCATTAAGAATGCAACTATCAAATTTGAGGGTTTCTTAAACAACAAGTCTTTCTCAAGATCTCATTCACTAAAGTTGAATCTTAGTTTTCCTACATCTAGTTTCACCTTTTAGTTCTTCATCAAATGTCTAAAACAAGTAAGAAATTGATCAAATTTCTTGCAACCAAATCAACATCTAGGATTCAATAGAATAAACCTAACAAATTGAAAGCACTTATTCATCAAAACAAGAATTGATTCATTCACAAGAATTCAACTCAATTCTAAGACTAACAATCCAAAACTTAACATAACAATCAACAATAATCTGCAAGTATAAAAATCTAAAGGGAAAAGAGAAGAGAATAGAGAGTATTTGCTCAGTAAATGCCCACTTAAACTACTGTTGCAAACCCGATCCAGAATCCTTGTAATCTTCACCTTTAACTTGCTCTTCCTCTAATCTAATCTGCAATCCTAATCTAGATAGTGAATTATGGAGAGTGGAATGGGATGGGATGATGGATCACATGAGAAAACAACCCTTTTAATTGTGAAAATGCTAGAAGCCAAACAACCAGATGTAATAATGGAATTAAAATAGCTTAGAAGTTGAACATACGTGAGAAAACAAAGAGCCTCAGGAGAAAGAGGACCACCATGAACTATGGCCATCACCACGGACCATCTGTGGTGGCCATTGGCTCGACATTCTTCTGTTGTTTCTTTCTTCCGTAGGCATAGCAACTCGGGGGTGTCCATGGGAAGTCAAAATACACTCAGTTGGATTCAAAGCAAGGTAAAAAAGTCCCAAACCTACAAAACACAAAAAAGGACCACGCTCAAGCGTAAAATGGGAAAAGTAGTATAAGTTATAACATAAAGTACATAATTCTGCCTACAAATGGCACAAAATGACCCTAAAATGATATATAATTTAAGCATTTATCAACATGACATTGACAAAAGAGATAGAGGAGATGCCATGATAAACGATTGACAAAATTAGTGCCCAAATGTGCATCAAATTAATTGCAAACGGCTTGCTATATTCTAGCGTTTTTTCTTGGCAATGAAAAACGTGAAATCAAGTGGATAGTATTATTTTGAGAGGAAGGGAAGAAACATGAAGGTTCTTAGGTTCAGATTTGATAAATTATTGCTTTCGTCATTTTATGACATAAATTGCATATACTGAGGGATAATGATTATCGTATCCTCTTGTCGATATATCATCAT
>NCQV01145615.1:0-10249 GCA_002740545.1 Lophocereus schottii | reverse complement strand
TTTACTTTTTCTAGAATTTTTAGGTTTATTTTAGTAGAATATAAGCAAATATCAGTAAGGGGGTATTGTTCAACCTGAACTTATATCATTTTATACCTTTTTATTGTCTAATAATTGCTCAAAATAAATAACTGGATTAGGGTTTTAATATGTTTTTATTTATTTTGCACGAATTAAAAAATTTCAGGGAAAAAAAAAAGATTTGCTCAATTAAGACCAAGGGTTAGATCAAGATGAATAGGAAAAGAAAGAAGAGAAAACAATTCCAGATGCGACTCAACGCCTAGCACCTGGACCAATCTAGATGCCTTTAGCTCCCTTTTCTTTCTCTCGTGCAGGCATAGTCTTCCCTGCTTTGGCCTAACTCCATGCTTCCCCTTCTTTCCTCCAGTCCAGCAGCCCAAGTGAGAGATTGGGTATTGGCATCAAAATTGCAATCATTCAACCCTCTGTTTTGCTCAAACCTTTGTTTCTCTGATATTGTAATTGATGGAAAATTAGCAAGAATACTTGGTCTTTGATCTTTCTAAATTGATGTTGATCTTGCTTGGTATAATCTTGTTAATCTTTCCAAACTAGTTTACTATTGCCTTGTGAGTTGTTGAATTTTTGTGATTTACAAGTTCTTCTTAATTTTTAACTCTACTTTGCTTCAGTAGATTTCTTAATTTTGGTATTTGGTTTTTATTTTCATGGGTAATTACTTAAGTCATTTTGGTCAATGTTAAGATAATAACATGACTTTGGTTCTTGTTAATTTATCTTTTTAATTAGAATTTTAGTAACCAAATTTCATAATACATCCCTCCAGATCGGTACCCTCAAGTGCTATAGCGAGAGTTGTGCACTTGTGGTATTTTAAAAGGTATTGAAAATTATTCAATGTTGGGAATTAGAGCAAACTAATAGCGAAAGCAATAGGATGAAACAAATATTCAGAAATTTAAAACAATGACAAGAACAAAGTAATGACACATAAGATTTACGTGGAAACCCAATGCAGAAAAAAACCACGGACGGCAACGAGCACAATCAATCCACTATATGAGCAGGGAGAGTATAAAACGATCACAATCACAATAACTGATTAGATCCAATAGTAGAATTACAACGTCTCTTATAATCTCTCTCAAAGTCTTTCTACCTCTCAATGTGTTTAGGGATTCAGGGATAATTTTAGATCCTAGGCAAGATCTCTTTATATAGGGTTTAGAAGTCCAGGGTTTTACCGCTAGAAGAGAACTCTAACCGCCAAGAAGACCGCACGCCAAAGCAAACCCTAGCCGTTAAAAAAAGCTCGCGCTCGAACTGGGAGCGGCACGACCATACNNNGTGGCACGGTCACCCCGTGGCATGATGGCACGACCGTGCCACATGGCACGGCACTCCCATGCCATTTTTCTACCCTCCTTCGACGTTCTGCTTCTTCGACCTAATACGTCTGTGTGGTTAAGCACAGTTCCATCGTGCCAATTCTTGGATTTTGGGCCAAGAAACCCAACAATCTCCACCGTGGACCGAAATCTCCAATTATAAACTCTATAACACCGTCATCACACCCTGAAAGGTGATGTCCCCAAGGGGCTATGCCCTGAAGGGCGCTCAAATACTGTGAATGCCAACTAAGTCCAAGCAATACTCGAACTTAGCTATAGGCAGAGGCTTGGTCAATATATCTACAGGATTCTCCGAAGTATGAACCTTCCTCATAACTATTTCCCCTACAGCAACTGTATCTCAGACATAGTGATACTTGACACTGATGTGCTTGGTCGTTGAATGGTAGGCATCATTCTTAGTTAGGTGGATTGCACTTTGACTATCAGAAAATACCACAGTGGTAGCCTGTGGAACTCCAGGCTCAGTAATGAGGCCCCTCAACCAAGTAACATCCTTCACTCCTTCAGTAACAGTAACATACTAAGCCTCTGTAGTAGATAGAGCTACAATAGACTAAAGCGATGCTTTCCAAGAGATAGCACCTGCACACATAGTGAAGATATGCCTAGATATGGACCTTCCCCTATCAAGATCACCAGTACAGTCAGAATCAACAAAGCCTGTAACATCATATGTACCAGCTTTGTTTCTGTCAAACACCAACCCCTTATTAACAGTACCCTTCATATAGCGAAGGATCCACTTCATAGCTTCCCAATGATGCTTTCCAGGATTATGCATATACCTACTTACCACACTCACAGCATGTGATAAGTCTGGCTTAGTGCGTACCACAGCATACATCAAACTACCAACGACACTGGAACAAGGGGCATTAGATATTCTATCTATGTCCTCCTAAGATTGTGGATAATACTCAGCAGACAATCTGAAATGTGTAGCAAGGGGTATGGAAACTACCTTACAGTTATCCAAATTAAATCTGCCTAGTACTTGCTTAAGGTAGTGTCCTTGAGATAAGTACAGCTTACCGGCCTTTCGATCCCTCTGAATATCCATGCCTAGAATTTTCTTTGCTGCACCCAAGTTCTTTATCTCAAACTCCTCACTGAGTTGAGATTTCAACTTGCTAATCAAGGACTTGTTCTTGGAGCAATCAACATATCGTCAACATACAATAGCAAGTAAATGAAGGAACCATCAGAATATTGTTTAAAATATACACAATTATCATATCTGCTGCGTGTACATCCTTCTGCAATCATGAAGGTGTCAAACCTTTTGTATCACTGCCTATGAGCCTGCTTAAGTCCATACAAGGACTTCTTCAATCTACACACCAGCTGTTCCTTCCTAGGAACAACAAAACCTTCGGGTTGTCTCATATAGATTTCCTCCTCCAACTCCCCATAAAGGAATGCAACCTTCACATTAAGCTGCTCCAGTTCCAGATCAAACAACGCAACAAATGCAAGAAGTACTCTAATGGAGGTATGTCTAATAACAGGTGAAAATACTTCATTGTAATCAATACCTTCCTTCTAGTTGTAACCACGAACAACCAGGCGTGCTTTCCACCTCGCATCTTCAACTCTAGGAATGCCTTCTCTTTTCTTATAGATCCATTTGGCAGTTAAGACTCTTCGGCCTTTAGGTAGCTCACACAATTCCCAAGTCCAATTCTTTTTCAAACTCTCCATTTCCTCTTGCATAGCTAGGATTTAGGTGAACTTCGGCAGGAGATTGCTTCAGCATAGGTTGGAGGTTCCACACCTTCAGGCACCTTATCTGCAACTGAAAGTACGTATTCTATCAGTCCTTCATCATCATTGTAGCGAGTAGGCCTCCTGATCTCCCTTCGAGGATGATCACGAGCTATAAAGTGAGCAACCTCCACCTGAGGCGGATCAAAATTGATAATGCTAGGTTCCGTAACCTGGGCCTCCCTATTGGGCTGATTAGCAACTCCACCTTGAGCTACAATAGTCTCCACTTTTATCTCCATACTGCTATCCTCCTAATCACCTGCACCAGTAGAAGGAACAATAGAATTTGTTCCAGAAGATAATATCATAGTCTTATTGAAAGTTACATCCCTGCTCTGAATGACTTTCTTAGACTTAGGACACCACATGCAGTATCCTTTAGACTCAGATGCATATCCAAGAAACATGCATTTGACAGCCCTAGAGGCTAACTTCTCAGTATTCATATAGGCATACACAGGACATCCAAATATTCTCAAACTAGAATAATCAACAGGATTACTTGACCATACTTCTTCTGGGATCTGAAAATCAATGGAGGTGTGTAGTGAACGATTCACTAAGTAGCAGGCTGTAGAAATAGCCTCAGCCCAAAAAGTTTTGCGATCCCAAAGCCCTACATTGGAAAGCATAAATCGAGCTTTCTCCAGTAGAGTCCTATTAATTCGTTCTATAACTCTATTTTGCTGTGGTTTTTTAACCAATGTCTTGTGCCTAGCTTTGCTACTCATCGCGCAACACTCATCAAACTCTGACTCAACAAACTCAAGACCATTATCAGTCATAAGTTTCTTGATCTTTTTCTCGGTCTGGTTCTCAACTAGAGCCTTGAACTTCTTGAACATGGAGAATGTCACATTTTTCTATCTCATGAAGTAAACCCAAATTTTGCGTGAGAAATTATCAACAAAAGTTAACATGTAGCGCATACCTCCAAGAGAAGGAACCCGTAAAGGACCCCACATATTAGAATGAATGTAATCAAGGATCCCTTGAGTATGATACTTTGCTTTAGAGAAAATCATCCTCTTCTGTTTCCCAAAAATACAGTGATCACCAAAATCAAGCTTAACCGTACCAGCGCTACACAGACAACCTTTTTTGCTTAGAATGATCATCCCTTTCTCACTCATATGGCCCAATCTCATGTGCCATAACTTTGTATCATTAACATCTGCTAATGTTTACCAACTGCAGTGACTTCTGTAACTGTAGTTCCTTATAAGATGTAGAGACTGCCCTGCCGCAGTTCCTTCATTACTACCATGGCTCCCTTTGTCACTTTTAGGACACCATTCTTCATAATAATCCTGTAATCATTAGTCTTAAGAGTATGCAAGGAGATTAAATAATGAGTCATATCAGGTATGTGATAAACTTTAGACAAGGTTCTAACTATGCCATCATGGGTTTTAATCTGCACAGTACCTATCCCTACAACCTTGCACTCAGCATCGTTACCCATAAGTACAACCCCAGTATCAACAGACTCATAAGTGATAAACCAGTCCCTACAAGGACACATGTGATATGCAAAACCAGAATCTAAAACCCAATCATCATCTAATCCCTTCTCAGAGGTAGTGGCCAAAGACTTAGTAGCAAGCAACACATCGCCATCAGACTCTGACTGTACTATACAATCAGCTATAGTAGTTTTCTCCTCATCCTCTTTCCCTTTCTTTTTCTTTAGTTTCCAGTAGTTAACCTGAATATGACTCAATTTACCACAGTAATTGCAGGTCTTATTAGAATGAGGATTCTTAGACTTAGATCAGTTCTTTTTCTTATTACCATTCCCCTTTTGCTCAGTTGTTCTACCCCTAACAACTAATCTCTCAGTTGGATTAGTATGGATATCATGGTCAAATTTCTCCTTAGATAGCAGATTAGACTTGACATCCTCAAACGATATAGTATCAGAATTACCATATAGCATAATCTTCTTAAAGTGTTCATAGGAGGGGGGTAGAAACATAACAAGCAGAATAGCCTTACCCTCATCCTCAATCTTTACATCCCGAATAGAGTTAAACTCATTCAGATGTTTTTGAACAGGGGTACCTTCAGCCATACGAAAGGTGTACAACTTTTCCTTCAAATGGATCTTGTTGGCTAGACTCTTTGCCATGTAGAGTTCCTTCAGCCGAGTCCACAGATTCACCGTAGTTGCCTTATCGAACACCTCTCGCAGGGCATGTGGTGTCAGGCACAACTGAATGGATGAAATTGCTTTCAACTCCAACTCTTCTCATTCCTCGTCTGTCAGCGATCTATGCCTCTTCTTTTGGTCTGCTACCTATTGTTCATCAGTCATCTTCTCGGGTTTCACGTGAGGTCCTTGCAGAACCTTCCATAACCCATGCTAGATGGCTCTTATCTACACCTTTCAGAGATTAAAACTAATCTCCCCATCAAATTTCTGAATATCAACCTTCATAATTGAAGACATCCTAAACTAAAGCTCTGATACCACTTATTAGGAATTAGAGCAAACTAATAGCGGAAGCAATAGAATGAAAAACAGATATTCAGAAATTTAAAGTGATAACAAGAACAAAGCAATGACACACAAGATTTACGTGGAAATCCAACGTGGAAAAAAGCCATGGACGGCGATGAGCACAATCAATTTACTATATGAGCAGGGAGAGTACAAAGCAATCACAATCACAACAATTGATTCGATCTAATAGCACAATTATAACCTCTTTTGTAATCTCTCTCAAAGTCTCTCTACCTCTCAATGTGTTTATAGATTCAGGGATGATTTTAGATCCTAGACAAGGCCTCTTTATATAGAGTCTAGGAGTCGAGGGTTTTACCCCTAGAAGAGAACCCTAGCCGCCAAAAAGATTGCACACCAAAGCAAACCCTAGCATTTTTCTGCCCTCCTTCGACATTCTGCTTCTTCGGCTTGACACGCCCGTGTCGTCAAGGACGGTCCCACCGTGTCAATTCTTGGATTTTGGGCCATGAAACCCAACATTCAACATTTTTATTTTTCCGTAGTTGGCATTCTTATAATAGGTGGTAAATGGCATCCAATCATGAAGGTTCCAAAAGTTCAGCGCATCCGAAGCATTTGATCAGATTGTGCCATATGTAGTTGGAGGCTTACATAAGAGGTTTAGGTTGGTTCTACAATTAAATGACCAACAACAATGCAATATGAGTTTCCCTCATATAGTCATAGAACAATCCATAGTGATCAATTTGAAGCAAATAAGCGGCTCCTTCATGACAGTTTTACATAGAGCTCAGTCTACACTGCCACTTATTTTCTTCGAAGGTTTCGAATGTATAGGTGCTTTCTCATCTTGAATCGTGGAAGCCCTTAGGAACCACTCTGAGCACTTTTCAATTGAGATAAAATTTTGTTGGTAACCAAGATCCACTGACAAAGTGCGCAACAGTAATACAAACGCTAGCTCATTGTACTTCGACCGATGTTCTTGATGATTATCTATGCATAATGGAGAACATCACATTGGATTATTTGAAAAAAATTTGTCATGGCATCATCGAGGTTTTTGTTGAAGAATATTTAAGAAGGCCTAGTGAAGCTAATGTCGCTCGCCTATTAGTAGTCACAGAACATTGTGGTTTTCTAGGAATCTTACGCAATGCAGATTGTGGGCACTGAGAATGGAAAAATTAGCCGATAGGATAGTGTGGTTACCTTTGTTGAGCAGGGAAAAAAACTAACTTTAGCTCTTAACGCATTTCTATTTTCTGATAAATAAGATATGCCATGCATTTTTTAGGATGTCTGTTATACTAATGGCATTAACTAAGTTAATTACTATTGCTTAGAGAGTATATGCATGGAAAGCCCTGAGAGGTGAGTACATGGTTAATAATATGAAGTATGGCAGGGGTATTATCCTACAGATGGTATCTATCCAAAGTGCGCAGCTTTTGTGAAAAGTATGTGCCTCCCCTGAGATCCTACATCATAATTGTTAGCACAACATAAGGAGGCAAAAAAGAAGGATATACATAGACCATTAGTGTGCGTCAAGCCAAATTTGCAATTGTCTATTTTCCAAGTCAATTTTTCTTTAGAAAGACCTTGGCTTGGGTAATGAAATCTTGTGTCATACTATATAACGTGATCGTTGATGAATAGAGGCATGACCATCAAAATCCTCATGACTATGAGCATGTAACTGATCCTACCCCATCCATCAGAAATGCAATAAGAACATTTCAATGAGTTTGTTAGCTGCTTGCAAGTGGTACTCAAGGTCTAAGATAGAGATACAAATCTTAAATTGCAAAATGACTTGGTTGAAGAAATTTGGAAATGTTTTCGTTGAACCAACCCCAATTATTTGTGTATTTGTTAAGTTTGAAGACATTACAATGTTAAGTGTGCCTCTTACCCACTCCACAATTTGTATATTTTATTGGCACTCTTAAAATATTGTTATATATGTTATGGTCCAAAAATTTATTTGGATTATTGGAAGACATTATATTATTCTAAGAGATATTTAGGAAAAAAACGTACATGTTATTGTTCTTTAAAGAAATTAACAACTTTCTTTAGAACATTCGAATTATCGCATTGGGAAAAAATTAATTGTGATAACAATTAAACATAAAAAAATTTCTAGATTAAATAATATCGAAATATGTATTGTGAAAACGTATAAATTTGGAATATAATGAGGAAAAATAAAAGTGATATGATATATGGGAACTAATTTATGTTGGGAAAACAGGACCCATACTGGGAGTTGTTGTTGTTGTTAATATATAGAAACTAATTTATGTTGGGAAGAAACTTGATAGAAACGTTACTTAATACATGCATTGTACAAGTGAGTTTGACAACGTTGGTGTTTTAATGATGTGGTAACATTAAGTCCCACTTTAAACACTCTTATTGCATTTGATCTAAGACACTAAGAACTAACTATGCAGTTGTCAAAAAAGTGAACGGACGTCAAAGGCCTTGAACCAACTAGCAGCTGTTATAGAGAAGCCTCCAACGAAATGTTTTGAAGAATCCAACGACTACATCTTCAATATCATCCAATGGTTTCATTCTCATTGCCTATAAATAGAGAGCTTGTTGAAGGAGGATAGTACATAACACACAAGAACAAAGACCTTAATTCCTATTCTAAATATTACTGTACTGTTGAGTGATTATTGTCAAATCATTGTTATCTTTGTACATACATTTGAGATTCCTTATAAGGTAAGAGGGTTGTGAGAATTCTTCTTGTAAACCAAAGGGTTAATCGAGAATGTCATCCTTCGTAAATAGAGACTTAGCAGAAATCACTTCAAGTGAAGTCTCAAAGGGGGTGTTGTTGTCAAGATCCTTAAGAGGATGCTTGAAAATTGTGTAAATATCATAGCAGATTAATATAAGTGTTTGAATGATGAGGAAGGGATCTTAGGCAGGTTGTAGCCTGGTTGGAAGGGTGAATCTCATTAAAAAACACCATGTGCTTTACTTTTTATTCAATTCTTACCTTGCTCAACTTCCTTGATCTTTAATTAGTTTGAAAGTCCTTGACTGTATAGGTCAACATTATTGAGTTTGCAAATTTTTTACTCTCTGTGTTTAAGTTTTAAACTCTCATTATTTGAGTTCATCCTACTCCATCCCCTCTAGACTTAACTTACTCGAGACCAACAGAAAATAAAACTAAAAATATTAACACTCTTTCTTTCATGTATTAGAGTTTAACCTAGAATTCTGGAAAGTCAACAAAATAGATGAACTTGGGGCTATTTACCTATGGAAAAATTAGATGCACCGGCCTGGCTTGTTGCAACCCGGTACTCGCTAGACCATCTTCCCTCCTTCATCACAAGCTAGTTGCGTGGCTCTGTCCCCCACCCCCCTGTGTTTTATTTTTCTCATGTACCCAGCTTGCTAGCCAAAACTCACATGATTAACCTAGACCTAGCAAAATTAACTTGAGATCCGAAGCCCCAACTGAACGACCCAGATCAATAACCGAACCAACGCATGAAATGGGATGAACCGATTTGGATCCAAACACTTGAAGTGAACCGATCCAGAACTGAACGAAACTCGAATTGTAGCATGATCCGAAATAACCCACACTCGAAATGACCCGATTCAATTCAAACCTGATTCATAGTGACCCGATCCGAAGTGAACCGAAAATGGACAACCCGTACCAACTCTTACCCGATTTAAAACCGATCCGATTCTTACCGACTCAATTTTACCCAAAAAATTAGCAACATTTTTTTTGGTTTTAGTCTTTTCTCTTTGGGAGGAATTTTGAATTTTTCAAACTCAATTAGTTAAGTTTATGTGGGAAAAGAAAAATAACTTAAGAGTAAATTTTTACAAATGAAGTCAATTAAAAACTTAAGAGGAAATAATAAAATAGTTGATAATTTTAAGTTTTTAATTTGATAGATATGTAGTAAAAATATAAGAGAAAAAATATTTTGTCACAGTAGGAATTAAAAGAAGATAAAATATTTTGTCACAAAGGGAATTAAGAAATGATTAATAATTTATTAAACTTATTAGGATCTAACAATACTATTTTATTATTTGATTCACGTAATGACTTAATGCAATGCATGCTATGATAATAAATTTATAATACCATTCTGTAACTACTGTCCAAAAATTCTGCACAACTGATTTACTATTCTAAATAACATGTTTAATTCTACAAAATCATATTCAAGATTGTATCATTGCATATGATCCCATAATAATGTGACTCATTTGAATTTTAGAAAATTAAATTACGAGTCTCGAGTTTCGATAACAAGCATTCACTATCACATAAATGTAATGCTAATTAACACATACTCGTATATTATCATTGCTTTTAGTTTTGAGTCACTGAGTAAATGCAAATCAAATTATTAATCTTACAAAGACAAATCCTTGAATGCTGATGCATGATCCCTTAATAAGCTATCAAAGAGCATTGATTCGATTACTAAAAATGTCGACTTGAACTAACATATTTCTATTTACCAACTCTAAATATGATAAACGTGAAGTTATAAACCAACACTGGAATCTAAATAAAAATTTTATTATTTTTTTCATTTTTTTTTCA
>NCQV01145608.1:0-13375 GCA_002740545.1 Lophocereus schottii | reverse complement strand
CAATAGCAGCAAATTTATCAGTAAAACAGGCCCATCATGAGAACCAGATCAGCAAGGATAGCTTGTTTGGCACAAAAGAACATTCCTACATCATCTTTTTACTGATTGGTCGGGCTCACAACAACTGAATTCCCACTAAAGATAGTAATGAAGCTGGTAAATATTGGTATCACCTCTTCTTTGGTTGTGTTCTGTCTGGCTGATTTGAGGGAAATTATGAAGTGGCAGGAAACATCTAAACTAGACTTAGCAGGCCAGCAAAAGTTGACCAGACCAGAAGTTGCTAGAAAGCTTAAAACGCTTATGATCTCAATTCTCAACAATGAATTTGTCAGGTGGAATAGATCACTAAGATCCGGAAAAAAAAAAGGCAATTTTGGAGGCCGAGGGTTGAGAAAGATGGACCTATAGTGCCAGAAATTTTAATTAAGCAGCACTCGCTAAAGCTCAACCCATTTTTAGCACTCCAGTAAGCCAGTCAACATGTGCTATCAACATGCATTCTCCAACCCTTACAAGTCACCAATATCAGATGATTCAAACTCCCATTGCAAGGATGTTAGTACAAGCCAAAGGTCCACCAAAACATTCAGCACTTCGACTTCACGAAAGCACTTCCACCTTCACACATGGAACTCTCAAGTCTCAACTCCAATGAAAGCCTATACGAACTATTCAAATCAGATAACTACAAGCTAGAAGTGATATGGACCTTCATATCTTATACACTAACGTTCCACCACAAAATTCAGCGGTCAACAATTCACTACTCTAATATTTATTTATTGATCTATGACCCCATCAATCTATCAATGAATCAAGCACCAAGTAGGAATGTGCTTTATCTCAAGCAGAAGTCTAACTTCACTTAGGCCAAATCTGTGATCAGATTCATCATGAGATACCAAGCCGCTCAGTTGGATTACGTTGATCAAATATGAAAAACGCGTAGCATTCAACAATGATGGTAGAGAAGAGGTAGCCTATAACACTAGCCCGTCCTCCCTAATAATTGCCACTTCCTTAATACATGACAGGAGAGGAGAATGGCATGTCCTAACATGGTATACTTTTGTTTGCTCTACCTTTCCTCCTTGCTTCAAGGTTAGTTTTCACATATGAATGTAATAATTGTTGAGAGAAGTAGCACGATGCAAGATTTTTTTTTATTTTTTTAATTGAGACCAAAAATTTCATTACTTAGGAAATGGCTGGACAAGATGCTGACTCCTCTGGAAGACCATAAAATCAAGTCAAATATGGGAGAGGAGAAAATGTACCTTATGAGAGAAAAGAGAAACACAAACTAATGTCCGCAAACAGCACGATTTATCAGCGCAAAGAAGAAAAAAATTATGTGGTCCCATGCAAATGCATCACTCAAACTAACACAAGATGCTAGATGACATGGGCAATCCAAATACATGTAACATATTAATCAAGGCGGAAAGGGGAACAACACAAAGGATACTAAAATAACCATCCATAAACACAATCAATTTCATTTATTCTTGTTTATAAGGCACATGTAAACAGGTTCTTGATTTTTCGGTATTCCATATTTCCACCTATGACTCATCATTCTAACAAACGATCTTTTTAAAATAAATAAATCAAATGCAATATTCAAATCAGTGAATGTATTCTATGATTTCAGCCTGTAGGTTAACAACATTGAGTGCATTTTATGAAGTCTCCAGAGCATGATGATCGCTTAACAGTCAACCTTACATTTAGATACACATGCACAGAAACACATCTCCCAGGTGACATCTTCTAATAAACTAAAGGGTAATAACAGGCCCCCAGGAACTTAGGAAGAGGTATCCTCCAACGTTAATAGAAAGGTGGTGGTATCTCATCATGGCTTACAAAATCCATGAAGTCCACTATACAAGAAACTATAGACAAATTGCAAAAGTTTCATTTTCACTGGAAGACAACTGAGCACATATCAAGCATAACATTAAACTCCAAGTTTGCGTAAAAGTGAAAATAAGTGCTGGAACTAGATTACTTGAGTGGAGACTGAATGACTGTATATCTTATACACATAAATGCCGCACACGGCCAGGCATATAGATAATGTAAAACAGTATTTAAACATCCAGCAAGAGTATAATTTAATCAGTGTACACTGTAGAGTTCAAGCAAACACAGAGCATTAAAAAAGTAAATATGGGAAACTTGGTATTTAAACAAAAGAATACAATTAAAGAGACTATAGAAATTATTTACATAACTACATGAAAGAAGATACTCACATTTCCCACAAACACTGACCGAGAGTCAACTTCTTCTTTGTTTGCTTGGTCAGCAGCGGCAGCAGAAGGATCTGCAATACACAGCAAGCATTCATGAGTTGACAAACTTTAAGTCATGGACATAAGAATGTGAGTCAAAGCAATTGCACCAGTAGAAAATGTCAGGTTTTATTCAGTCAAAAACTCTAGAATACAACTATTGAAACTGCATTATTAAAGACGTCACAATAACTTTCATCAACTTATCCAGATGAACGGAGCAAAAAGTCCTAAAGAAATTTAAAGCAGAATACGTGAAACATGCATAGAATTTGTTATAGGATGGGTCTCAAGTCTCAACCAAGTCAACAATCATTGATTCACTTAAGAAATTCCCACAACATTATATAAAGTATTTGGACTACTACAATGTGAAATATATTTACATTTAATAATGTTAACATTCTACCAAATTCTGAAATACTTCTTCAACCATACTTTTGTAATGTCTACATGAAATATATTCTTTAACACTACATTGTTAGGACACAAAATAAATGAGATTTCACAAGAATTTGAGAAAGACAAATATTAAACAGAAACTTGCCCACAAATGCGAATTTATATACCCATCACAAACGTTGCTTATACTTTTAAGGCCTTCTTAAGTAACAATTCATCAGACTATAGATGGCTGAAATTACATTACAGAACAGTCATTCAGCTATGTAAAAGTTTAAAAAGATGCTGCATTGTAACCAGCAATGCATTACTTGCCACTGGAACAGAAGGTATGGCCTTATTTCAATAGGAAGTAGCTCAGATGAAGGGAACTGCAGATTTCCATCTGATTCCAAGTAATTCAGTGACACGCGCCTCATTTGCATTCAGCAAACAATGCACTGGTGTCATCAAATGTGCCGTTAATAATACTTTAATAGAACAATTTATAAAGCCAATTAGGTAGTTTCTTCACTCTATGCATTAGGATTAATCCAAACAAATTAGTCACGCCGGATTCGACCAAATTAACGTCCTCTCAATGCAGCAGAAACATTGATTCCATGATCATCCAATACGTCAATCGGCACAATAAATTACCGTTCTACCAACGATAAATCCACACCAAAAATCAAAACCCTACATCTCGCTCTCTAATCAAATTAACGTTCACAAAATGGAGCAGATAATTAACATCGACACAATTTCCCCAAAATCAAGCCATCTAATGAGCTCGAAATTTGCAAAAAGAAACTAGAGAGAGAAGAAAACCTTGAACGGCACCCATTTCTTTCTCGACTTTGGCCTGCATCTCACGAAGAGCAGCAGCTTCATCCTCCATCTCCTTCAATCTCTTCCTCATATCCTCCACATCCTGCATCATTTTCGCACCGCAAATTAGGGTTCCGAGAAAATCGCGGCCAAAAACAAAAAGCAAGAACCGAAAACAGAAATCGAACAAGAGGAGAGAGAAAAGTAGACCGGAGCAGCAGCCTCATCGCCATTGATGTCCGCCGCAGAAGCCATATCTACGTCCTGCTCCTCTGCCCGCTCCATGGTCTCTCTCTCCTCTCTCTCTCGTTTCTCTCTCTTGTTTCTCTCTCAAGGTCTCACGGCGCTGCTCGGAGACAGCAGCAAAAGAGGAGCAGGTGGTACGTGTGGTATAGGGAAATTTGAGAAGTTGAGTAACCACAATAATCACAACGATGCGGATTGGGCTGATTGAGTTGAACTACGCTCATCATGCAGGATAGAAGTACTTCTAGGCCCAAAAGTGTGAAGGCTTTCCAAATCTTTGTCGTAATCATGGACTTAAAATGTGATCGATCCGTGATGAAATAATTGCATTAAAAAGGTTTTTGAATTGACCGACCTGAACTTTGGTCATAATATAGAACGCAATTTTCCCATTAGCGCAGTTTTTCCATAGTGTAACTCAAACCACATCTTGAATCAATTAGTTATAATTGAGCTATATAAATTGCTAAGAATTACAACTCTAGAAAAGCTAAGCTTATATTATGATTCTCTCTTTTCAGAATTTTGAGATATTCAAAGATAGATAGTTTTACTTCTTCACGCACTAAAGTAAATATAAATGTCGATTTCACGAGTTTTGCTTATACTGTTTCTAATGAGAAATAAGACTCGAGAGTAGATCAATGCAGAATGAAGACAATCGAAAATAAAGAGAAAGATTGTACTTGGCCAACAATCAGCCATACGGTTGTCTTCACAAAACATGTGAAGCATTGTTGCGCAAGATATGGACAACATTGTCTGGTATAGTTAATAAACCTTTTAGAGTTATAGTAAATATTTGAGTCTGAATTTTTTCTACATTAATCTTGTAGTCTTTCTATGCATTCTCCCCGCCCTCTCTTTTTATGCATATTTATTCCCCTAGCATTTTGTCCTCTCCTTGATTATGAACTTTGCCCCATGCTATTGGAGTGATTTATTGTAGTCTAATACAATCTTTACTTTAGTAATGATAAAGTAGTGAGTATATATGGTTGGGTTTAATGTAATGTCACAAAAATCATAGTAAAAAATTTTACGAATTTGAAGGAGCTGGCTTGTCTCAATCACTTGTCTCCTCAGCGGGTGCAAAATTGCAACGCAAAGCACACTCAAGACTTTGCATCAATCAAAGGGAACGCAGAGAGAAAACCAGAGAATGATGACATTTGTCCATTGCCACTTCTTTCTCCATTCTATGCTCTTCGAATTTAAGTCCAAGCATTTTCTTTATTTTGGACCTATTTTATTTTGCAGTTAGATACAGCTAATAGATATGAGGAGTTGTAAAGAGTTGTAAGAAACTGCAATGAGCTATAAGGAGCTGTAAGGAATTGTAAGAAAACGTAAGGAGCCATGAGAAGATGCAATAAGCTGCAAGAAGATGTAAGGAGTTGTTAAATATTATAGAAAATTTATAAGGATGTGAGAAGCTGTAAGGAGATGTAAAGAGATGTAAGGAGATGTAAGAAGATGTAAAAAATTACAAGGAGATATAAACTCTTAACTAAATCCTCAAAAATGCGAAATAGAATAGAGTCTTTATCTCATACAGTTATTACACGTCAACCCAAATGACAAAAATTCACATGCTTTCACTACATAGGGTAATACTTCAACAATAATTTTTGATATGGCTCTTGCCTGAAATTTTGATGCAGACAGCTCATTTTTTATAAACACTTAGATTGATTCCACAAAACTAAAAATAAAATAAAATAAAATCATAAAATACCTTCTTAAATTAAAACTTTTCAAAATGCATTCAAAACATAGAATATTATTTAAATATTAAATTTACAATCCCTCCCGTGAGCCATCACGCCCTTTTTATGTCTCCATGGTCACATCACGAGCCCTTCAACCTTCTTTATTTCTTTTCATTCTCTTTTCCTCTTTCTTTTCGAGATATTTTTACATCCACGCCCATCAACTATTCTATTATTTTATTGATAATTAACTTTATATATTCTCAAGAGCATATAATACTCTTAAAAGCATATGTTTTTATTTACATATTTTAAGGATTAAGTTTTACCACAATAATTGAACTTGATAAATACATACTTTCAAACATAGTCTCAAAAATACGATGGAATCTTTCAGTCAAACAAGCGTCGAACAAGCAGAACTTTGGGGGTCCCACATTGCCGGTAGCAGGAACTTCCGCGCGTTGACTCCATTAGCATTGTAACTGGCTCCACTCGACTTATCAACCAGCACCTTGCCCGGATAACCTGGGTACGCACCCGACCCAAACACCCCAGTGCAAGCTGAGACCGCCTCTAGAGGCGCGTCAGCTGGACCCTGAAAATAACCGTTGGAAAACGGATTAGTCACTGTACCCGCCAGCAGGGTGGCTAAGTTGATCACCATTCCATCCACCCCAACGTCGCCGTTGGGGGCCACCAAAGGCGGCGTCTGGGGCCCATACATGGGCTGGTGAAACGGCCACGCGCACTGGCCCGGACACTGTGTGGCGGAGTTCCCCACCCATATGTACGTGGCCCGGGTCCTGCCCACGGACCCGTGCGACCCGCACCTCATGCAGAACCCCTCCACGGCCACGTCCTGGGCCGTGAGGACGACATTAATGGACCCGGCTCGGGTATTAGGCCGTGAGCCCAGCCCAAGTATATGCGAGTTCTTTAAGATCTTTCCAAAGGGGTAGTTCTCGTGGAGAGTCTGATTCCCCCCGACAAGGGTGCATGGTCCGCCCTTGTACTTGGCGGTGGTGGCCCACCAGGACGAGGCGGAGGGATGTGGGGCCGAGGTGGACCCCAATGATTGGATGAAATCAACGATGATGGCGCGCTGTGCAGGTGTGAATTTGCCGTACCAGATAAGATTGACTGTGACTTTGCCCTTCAAGAGGGCGCCGTTGTGGTACTTGAGAACGAGCGGCTGCTCCGCCACGAGCGCCGCCGTGGTAAGAGAAAGAAAGAGGAGGAAGAGGGGAGAGAGAGTGTCAGTGGCATGGTGGTAAATAGAGGCCATTGAAGAGGGTAGTACAGGAAGTTTGGTGAGATGATCACTGAGTGAGGATTGAGTTGGGGAGAGAGTGAAGGGAAGGGTTTGATATTTATACTGGGCTGTGACTGAGGAAGAGGGTGACAGCTGTATAGGAGAGATGTCAGAGTTGAACCAAGCCACGTGGAAGAGGTTGATTGGTGAAAGTAAGAATAAATTCTTTACTCTAGATTGACAGCCTGTGAGGTTCCAAGGTGACGTGGATCAGTCTCCATTGGATGAGAGGTCGTCTCCATTGTGACCACTGACCAACGCCTCTTCCAGAGGGATTCCCCGCCAATTTGAATTTTAAAAGGATTTTATTTTTATTTGATTTGATGCCTAAACTTTTATTGATAGAATCAATAAGTTTATCTTGTAAATAAAATCAATGTTATTGAACAAAAAACTGAGTCGAGTATAGCTTGGCACCTAACTGTGAATCAGCTTAATTTTTATTCAAATTGAATAATATGAGCTATTTTTTATTTAAGTTTTTAATCAGATGTACATAACTCTGAAATTAGTAGGCTTGAGTAACTATATATAAGACTTATTCATATTATTTTATGTCTTATTTGATTATCAAATCTCCCACTATTATCCCAAAAGCACCAATAAGCAAGACACATGTGGTTTATTTATTCAACGATACCCCTCATCGAGCATTTGTGTGCATAGTTAAATGAGGTTTTATTTCTCATCTAGCAAGCTGTTTAGAACGATTAATTATAGGCGCAATTTAGGACAGAGGAACAATCAATTAAACTATGCATATAAAAAGTATTCGATGATAAATTTTGTGTAACATACTATACCTAAAAGTCGGATAGAAAATGATAATATAAGTATGAGTCCTTCCTTCTATTGATATCTCTTCACATGTGTTGTTTCAAAATTGTATTCAGGGTGTTTTTATTAATTAGTTGTTAATTGGTGGTGTAGTACTACTCAGCTACAAAGTATACCTATTTTTATAGATGTCTATAAAAATTTAGATCATAATATAATGTTATGTCTTATTAATTGTATATCTCTTTTAATTAAGGTAATAAATCAATTAGTGAAAGAAAACAGTTTGAGTCTCTCCTAGCTATTGAAGCTGCATCTAGCCAGCTAGGTCGAAGGTATGATTGGAAGAACCCAATGAATAAACTAAAGTGACCACTTTTACATTCGAGTGGCCACAATGATGCCATTATTCTTATTGTTTATAAGCTTTTGAAGGATTATTCTCCCTAGGGAGATAGAATCAAGGGTAGGAGTTCCTTGTCAAATACAATAAATATATGTAACAATCATTTTTTTGGGGGGGGTGGGAATTTTCAAATGTTAGGGTTGGGGTTTGGAGTATCATTAGGTTAGGGCAATTAGGTTAAGAGGGTTATTCCATTTTTGTAGAGGATATTATTGGTGTTGAAAAAAAGTTTGTAAAGATTCAAATATATAGCTTAGATAATTTAATTTGTAGTATATTCTTAATTACTAGGAATAAGATGGTTTTTGACATAATCATAACAAAAAATGAAAGCAACCCTTTCGTCAAGGGAAAAAATTAATATATTGAATGCAGTTTAGGATATACAGTAAGAGGAGGTGATCATACTCGTGGAAATAAATATTTCCACAAGTTAATATTGTCAATATAATAAATACACGTGAAACAAAAGTATATGCATGGCAATTGAAATTTCGTACTTTTATGTGTATAATGTATGTTGCCTGTCTTAAGATATACAAATTGCTCTCTTATTTAGAAAAATGTATGGAAAGCGAAACAAACTCTCTTTGTAGCCTTAGCTGGCCGGCTCGAAAGTTACTCCTATATCAGGCCTAATTTGATTTGTATATACCCTATTCCTCCCCTCTCCCTCCCCATACTTGGACAACTTAGTGACTTACCAAACAGTTCACTGTATTGAAAAGGGCAGGGGGGAAAAAAAACAAAAGCAAAAAGGGCTAGTGGGTGTGGTGGTGGGACTTTGCTCCATTGAAAATTGTGAACGTATGGAAAGTTTCAAAAATGTCATGGACTTTGTCCCAAGAACGAGACACGAAAAGTTGGTCGGCGATCAAACAAATATATTGAAGTGAAGGGTTGACGAAGTCCCATACAACCCAATGCAACACATGGTGGCTGCCGACCCAACGTAACATATATTACTCCCAACTATCCATGCAATGGATATTGGCTATATCTAGGCTTCCCACGCACCGAAAGGTGCTTGCATTATGGGTCATCAAGGAAGTCCGACGTATTTTCAGCACTCTTTATACGGCCGGTATGGATAAGAGTTATAGGGATGGTCAAATAAGTAGATTGGACTGTTCGGTGTAGTTTAGATTTAATTCAATTGTTGACTGACTAATAAATCGTCTAGTTTAGGCTATAACGAGACGGACATTAAGTGGAGAAATTTACTTATACTATCATCAACACACCTGCTCAATTTGAAATTTGCATTTTTAAGTTGATGAGAAAAATGAGATTCTATTTGTGGAACGTTTGTACAATTATCTTGAAAGTAGTTTGATTATGAAGGAACGAATTAAAGCAAATGTGGTGTTAATTATCTCCTTCTTGATAAGGTAACTTGAAGATAAGGTACAGGCAATCTTACAAATTGAAGCTGTTTAGTTTTTTGCCGTATTGTTAATGTAAGTTCACTTTCTCGTCCATTATTTTAGAGGCGTTTATTCGAAGTTGTCTAATCAGCCAATCAGCAGTTGACTTTTAAGTCTTTTTTATTTTCTTGGAGGAGATTGCAACAACTAACTGATATGGTCAAATTTTTTTTTTTTGGGTGCTTGCTCATTGGTATTAAACAAAGGGAAGAGCATTCGAGAGAGAGAGAGAGAGAGAGAGAGAGAATGAGAAGGTGTATAGTTATGTTTAGAGTTTTTTCATATTAATGGTAACTTTAAACATGTTGTAAACATTTGATGAAGCAATCTTAATTCCTAACCAAAAAAGGTATAAATAGAAGAAAATTGAAAAACTAAAGAAGACAATTAGTATAATCGATAAGTCTAGCTATTCAACTGAACGAGTTATACCAACATATTAAATCAGATAATTCAACATGCAATTATTTTGCTCAAACAATGTCTCAATTTCAAATTTTATAAATGAAACGAACTGATATTACAACAATTTCACCTCTTGTAAGAGCATTCTTGGGTTTTGGGATGGAATGCGGCCCCCCAGTTCCGCTTGTTAGGAGATGAGAGGTTAAGGAAAAGCATGCCATGCGGGGAGATACGCACAGTCGTTCTCCCTCGCGGGCCACCTTTTTATTTTTTTAATATTTTTTGTGTTTTCTTTTTTTTTGAGTAAGTAAATAATTTTTAAATGATTTAAAAAATAGATTGTATGTTATGAATTGGATCCATAACTAATACTTTTATTGGATGATTAAAATTAGAATTCTATAGGTTGGAGAAGTGATGGAATGTAAGTTCCAAAATTGTGAAACTTTTGTTGACATAGCAGGCCAGAGTTCCAAGAACTCGGGTTAGGAATGCTCTAAGTCAAGAGAAACACAATTTCAATAATTAAAAGATGTTAGAAAAAGGAAATTAAATAACATATATTTTTTTCCATAGAAATGATTAGAATTATAGGGTGATTGGACAATGCACACAAGACGTATCCTATCCTCGAATTATAGGAGGCTTAACAGCCATTCTTTTCCAAAATAAAGTACATCCATTCCCACCTACCCTTGAAAATAAACCCACAAAGTTCATTAAACAATGTTAAATAGCTACCAAAATAAGCCAGTTCAAATAATTTGACGCGTATTCTCCTTAAACAAGATTTCGTATTCGAGTCTTATGAATAGAGAAAATTTATAATGAAAAACTTTTATCAGCCCCCTTATTGGACGAACAGTAACTCGACTCTAATGAAACAGAGAATTCAAGACCCAAAAAAAAAAAAATGATAAACCCAACTCCCTAATCTTTGTCGACCATTAAAGTTCTACTTTTGAGTACAGTGTTTTTTTCTTTCTTTTTTTTTTTTGGTTATTTGGTTGGAGTTGAGTTGGTAAATCAAGTGAGGCCCAGAAACCCAGATTAATTGCCAATTCCTCTTGACAGATATTCCATATTTTTCTAACATTTTGATCGTTCAAATGGTAAAGTTTTTTATCTTTATGATCAAAGATTGTTTGTTCATGTTTCATTTATATTGGCTTTTGAATTTTGTTTCTTTATGATTATGATGTATAATCATGATAAATCTACTTATTTGTTCAAAAGTCTCTGATCGATAACCATTGGATAGGGAAAAAAATTGCTCACAATTTTATGTAAGAGGCCCATCAAAATTATTAGTAGTTGTGAAATTTCGAATTTTTCAAAAATTAGACACTTCTATATGTAGTTATACATATGTCACTAATCATGGATACCAAAATTCCTAATTTGTCGCTTGTGATTCCAATTTTGGTTGCAATATTTGAGTAAGTCAATAAATTTTGTGAATTGTGTTTCATTACCCCATATGGTTGCCTATCGCTCGCAGCAGAAGCGAGCCACACAAATTCTCCTCATTTATCTCGAAGACTAAGGTCCAATCAGCAATTTTTTACGTGCTTCCAGAAGTACATGCTTTTATTATCCACTGTATACTTTTGTACGCGTGTATTTGTCATATATTAATTTTTAATATATATTTGCTGACGTGACTTTTGGAAGTATGTGCTTCAAAGAGTATAATATACATATTAGTTCGAATCGTGGTGACACAAGCACTTAATTTAGATTGCCCTATAATAAAAGTCTACTAAAATGAGATCTTTACCCATATAAAGAAAAATGATTTTTGTAGATCATGATAAACTTGGGTTTAGACAGGGGATTGTTGAGAACAAATAATTAAAAGATTTGATGGTTTCATGTTTTGAGAGAGTGTGGCCCTGTGGAATCTTTAGACCGTCAACATTAGACAACAACAAAAGCTTTAGGTCAAAAATTTGGGGTCCAAGGTACGACATTTTGGCCCAATTTGTCGAAATATTTTGGGGCAATAATTAGTGTTAATAGTGTAACTAATGGAGTATCAATCCAGCATCGTAAATTTAGCAAAGCCAATAACATATTTTGATAGGTATATACTCTCGTAAGCCACATTAGTATCACATATTAAAATTTATTTATATGATAAATACACTTTGAAAAAGTATATATATTTGGTAAGTGCAAGTACATACTCCCAGATATATGACAAATATTTGTTAAAGTGTATAATGAAGTCAGTTTAAGGCATTTAATGATCATATTACACTTTAGAAATGTAAAATTGCTCGTATTTTAGAATCCATTAATTCACAGAGAATTGTCGTAAATTTTTTTGACTTCATTATAAATTAATGATTATTAATCAATTTTAATTTTCAGAGGGTCAATACCCAAACTAAATTAAAAGGACAAAAAAAATACTTAGTCAATAGTCTTCCTTAATATGTCCTACACAAGGGCAAATCTCCATTAGTGTTCAATGTCCTTTTGGGAGCTTCTCATAATAAAACTAAGACCCAGTGGCCCCATGAACCAATAACATATGGTTTAAATTTCCAATATTTTCAAAGCTAGAAGTCTTGTTTAATTGATTGGTATACATGCCTAAACAAATAAATGTTGGCTTTATTAGCCTACTTCTTGTAGTAGTATTTGTTTGCTTCTCATCCTTCTTTTTTGACTTGTGTGGTTTATCATCTCCAAAAATCCAAAACTTTCTTGTGTCTTATGTCTTTGATCAACCACTTTTTTCTTGGCTTTGTTGACTTTAAAGTTGTTAACCAAGGCCATAGGTAGGCAATGCAAGGGTTGGTGAGGAGGCATAGAGATAAAGTGATGTCTTTTAACGAATGTTCTGATCTTCACTTGATGATGGATTCAAAAAAAAAAAAAAAATCGAAATTTCCGGTTCTATGTTGAGTTATTTTGTCTCTATCGATCTGTTATAGATTTTTGATTGATTGTACTATGATTATGTTTCAAGTACATAAACACAAGTTTGCGCACAAAGATTCGCCCCAAAAACTTTTAGCATGCAAATGATTTCTCTTATGTTCATTTTCCGTGAAAGAATAGTTGGGTTGTCAGTTGAAGGGGGATAAGTCATCACACGCTCATTATTGATAATTTCTATCCTGTTTACTTTCATTTGAGGCCGTAAACTCTACTCTGGGCATTTTTTATAAGGGGTAATACCTTTTTTTGGTGGCATGCATCGAATATATACATAGACCCTGGTCTTTTCGTTGGTAAATTAAAATTTACCAACGAAAATCAATTTCAACCCATATCAACCCATTTCACTAATTTTAATAAAAAAATACGTACTTCAACCAAATTCAACCCACTTTTCACTATTTTAACTAACTTCTACCTATCATAAAAAAATTTCAATCTATTTCAACCAACTTCAATCCACATGAACAAAAAAAATCAACTTCAACCTATTTGAATTCATTTCTATCAATTTTAACCAACTTCATTCATTTACCAACCCATATTTTTCAACAAAAAGAACATGCCCATACTACCATTCTTATTTTTGCTTTAATAACATCAAAAAATACCAACACACT
>NCQV01145579.1:0-12444 GCA_002740545.1 Lophocereus schottii | reverse complement strand
TATCCTTGCGATTGCACAGAAAGTGTCCCACTAACCTCAAACAAACACCTTGTTTCAATTCACAAAGTCACCAAAGATGGATGAAGGTGCCCTCACCCCTCCAAATCCTTCTATCCTTGGGAACATTGACTATGATCTCATGGATCAACTATTGGGTGAAGGATGCTGGTTACAAACAGCTGATGGATCTGGGTTTATGCAGCCGGCTCCATCAACCTCTCGTGGTTTGAGCTATCCTTCTTATCCGTTGCCTATTTCAGATGCTGGTTCGAGCAGTTTGACTTCAGCTCCTCATCAGGGTAGCTATGACAGGGAACGATGGAGTTCACCTCAGGATTGCTCGAAGGCAGAAGAGGCCGAGGAATTACAGTCTCAAGATCAGAAGGCAATAATCCCAGCTGCCAAATCTCCTGGTCAACCGCATAGTCTTTGTTGGGAAGGTGACGAACTCAATAGAGTCTTGTGGATAGGCCCTAAGTCGAACACAGGGCCTTCGACTACAGTCCAGGAGAGGTTGATGAGGGCAATTGGGAACTTGAGAGAAATGAATAGAAATAGAGATGTGCTTATTCAGATATGGGTGCCTATAAAGAAAGGACTAAAGAGCTTCCTCACCACAGTTCAGCAGCCTCACTTTTTCCATCCTACAAGCACTCGTTTGATCCATTTCAGAGACGTGTCTGAGCAGTATGAGTTCCCTACTGATGAGCAAACCAAACAGGCCATTGGGTTGCCTGGCCGGGTCTTCCTTGGGAAGGTGCCTGAATGGACTCCGAATGTTTGCTTCTTCAGACAGGAGGAGTATCCACGAGTCAATTATGCCAACGTTTTAGATGTTCGAGGGTCTATTGCCCTTCCAGTCTTCGAAAGAAGCAGTGGGGATTGCTTGGGTGTGGTTGAGATCATCATGACAACGGAGAAGATAAATTATCGCCCTGAAGTTGAAAGTGTCTGTAAAGCTCTCGAGGTCTCCCTCTTTCCCCTATTATCTTACAGTCTATAATCATCTCAGACTGAGCATCACTTGCTCATCTCTGGTTCCTTCCTTCTTGCAGTCAGTTGATCTTCAGAGTTCTGAAATGTTGAACATTTCCCAGGAACAGGTAAGCTGCTGCTCATATTCCAAACCTCAATCCAAATCCAAATCCGATACCCCAAAATCCCGCCACCAGGCAAGGTGTTTTTTGGGGGGGGGGGCTGATGTAGCAACTTTACCCCCGAATTGCAAAATTACAAAAAGACTGGCTTCAATTGACCCCAGATTTAAAAACCTTAGATTACCTACTACTCCATAGAAATTGAGCAAAGGAGGTTTAGAGAGACATTTTGCTTTAGTCCACACAATCCAAGATGAAAAAATTAGTTCAAACGTGCCTTTTTTAGCTATTTAGATTTATATTCCAAACCTGAACCTCATGCAAAAATTTAAAGTATAACTCTTGTCATTCTTTCATCTGATTTGCATTTTGTTTGTATATTAGGGTCGAAAAGGTTCATATGAGGCTATATTGCCTGAGATTCTTAATGTGCTGAGAACTGTATGTGACACACATAATTTGCCTCTTGCTCAAACTTGGGCTCCATGTTCCCAACAAGGCAAGGGTGGATGTTGGCATTCTGACAAGAATGCCCTTTGTGTTTCAACTGTCGATTCTGCTTGCTATGTCCGCGACCAACAAGTTATGGATTTTCATCAGGCCTGTTCTGAGCACCACCTCTTGATAGGTCAGGGTGGCATTGTTGGCAAAGCATTTGAGACTAATCAAGCATGCTTCGCTATCGATGTCACAGAATTTAGCAAGGTTGATTATCCTCTATCCCACCATGCCAAAATGGCTGGTCTACGAGCTGCAGTAGCCATACGCCTCCACACCATTTACCATAAACCAAGTGATTATGTTTTGGAATTCTACTTACCATCAGATTTCCCTGAAAAAGGGCTAGGTTTGCATGACAGGATCTGGGGATCACTATCAACAGCTGTACAACAACATTGCCGGAGTTTCCAGTTTGTCAGCACCAAAGATCTTGAACAACAGACTTCATTTCCAGGAAAATGGGCGGAAGAGAATCAAAGAAAAGTCAATTGTTCAGCTCCACAGAAGAATTGCCGGGAAGAAACTTCATGGCTTTCACACGTGATGGATACCCAAAGAAAGGGTAAAGAGAAGGCTCTTTCATTGGATTTTGGAGAGGAGGAAGAGCCTAGTGAAGAATTCAGGTTGAATTGGAGCAATAGCGAGACAGATTTACAACTTGGGCAAGCTTTTTCTAATTCCAAAGACATTAAGAAACATGATTTCATGTCCAAAGATGGTGTTGAAAGCGTTTGTGCTTCCTCATTAGGGGGCCGACTTCCTCTAGGCTCCAAAAAAGCCAGTGAAAAGAGGAAGACGAAGGCTCAGAAAACAATTAGCTTGCAAGTGCTTAGGCAATACTTTGCTGGTAGCCTGAAAGATGCTGCTAAAAGCATTGGAGGTAATACTCTTGACAAGATGTTTTTGGATGCAATGTATCCTCACTCTCTTCACTGAGCATCATTTTTCTCTTTTCTCTATTTGCAGTGTGCCCAACCACTCTGAAAAGGATATGCAGGCAGCACGGAATCACCAGATGGCCTTCTAGAAAGATCAAGAAAGTGGATCATTCACTGAGGAAACTTCAATTGGTTATCGACTCAGTCCAAGGTGCTCAAGGTGCCATCAAACTTTCATCTTTCTATGCAAACTTCCCAGAATTGAGTAGTTCGAACATTCAACCAAGGGTCGATCAGTTTTCCTCCCTGAATTTGAATGATCAGCCTAAGCAGCAGCCAACTACTCAACCCGAGGGTAGCATGTTCAGTTCTGAAGCCACAACTTCCAGCTCCCCTTCTACATCTTCCAGCCAGACCTCCACTTCTGGTCATTGCTTCCCAAGTGGACCAAAAGTATCTCCTCCTATTGCTACCCATGCCTTGGGAAGCAAGGGTGTTTTCACAGCCGAAGACCCTAGCGTGGTCCTCAAGAAGGCGCGAAACGAAGCACAATTACAGGGTTCAACTAAAAGAGAACCTAATCAGCTTCTAGAAAGATCCCAGAGCCATAAAACTCTCACTGAGCACCCTTTTCTGGAAACTTTACCCCCGTTGCCAATAACTAAAAGTTGGCGTTCAAGAGAAGTGGGTGCATTCAAAGCTAAGGCAACGTTTGGTGAGGAAAAAATCTGCTTCACCATCTTACCAAGCATGGGATTTGTAGACTTGCAACAAGAGATTCTGAAGCGGTTTAACTTGGAAGACTTGACCAATATTTGTATCAAATATCTAGATGATGACAAGGAATGGGTTCTTTTGACATGCGATGCTGATCTAGAGGAGTGCATAGATATTCATAAATCATCAGGGAGCCATAGGATCAAGCTTATTCTATGTCCTGCTTCAAGCTTAGGCGGTTCACTTGGCAGCCGTGGTTTATCCTGACCTAATAACACTGAGCTTAAAGATGCTAGGGAACCAAGCAATGTATGTAACCTCAGCACTCATTCTTTGCCTGTAGTTACAAAGATAGCATTTTTTCGTGCAACAGTGGAACCTTAATAAGACAGTAATGGTAGGGTTAGAGAGTTCACATTGTTGCTGTGACCATATGATTGTAAGTCTTGCAGTTTGAATATTTTGTTGATGTCTTTTATCAACTTTGCAATTGACATTGTACAAAGAGCAAGGTTTACACCATTTATTGGTAGGACTTTATTTTGCAATTTTTGCTGAAAACACATGGATCAATTACTCTTTTACTATCCTCTGTTAATTTCATGTTGTGTTGAAGAACATAATCATCAGAGATTTTGCCGGTTTGCTAGATCATACTGTCTCAGAATGATTTACTGGTGCAGAAAAAGAAGTGAAGTCTCTCTTACCACTATTATAGATCTAGCAAAAGTGACCCCCGCCAAATGACCCGAATCTATACTCGAAATGATACCTGAAATAACCAACAGTAGTAGACCCGAAATCTAAATTGGCCTGAACTAAAACTCAACCCGACCCAAACATTTTTCATCAATTTTTCTTTTAAAATTTAGCAAGACAAGCTTATTAAACCAAACATCAGCTGATCAGAAGTTAACTCCAGCTGAAAAGATCCGACGCTTTCCGAAACTGAACCGAATCTTATTAGCCGACAATAATACATGACCTGACTTGAAATTAACCCAACCCGGAACAAGAGAGACTTGTATTGTTGGGACATTCCGTTCAAAGTTATTGTCCTTTTGGGTTTTGACCCATTGTGCCATACTCCACTGGCCCTAGCACTTAGCTTGGGCTTTATCCTAGACAGTGCTTGGAGACTTTATGTCAGGTGCACAAGGTGAGCAGAAACAATATCCGTATCATTTAACGGCATATTAGCGATTCGCCCATGCAGGGTTCAATGACAGGCCCATGTTGCCAGGCCTGCTAAGAAAGGAACTATTTTCATGGGCAAATCTATCAAAGAAAACTGAGTTATACGACAGGCCAGTGATATGAAAGCTAGGAACATAATGGATTAAAGGCTGACTTCTTACTAACGGACTGCATACACATACTATTTGTATCAGAAGCAAGAATAAGAACACACTACCTGCAATCTGAACAAGAAGAAGCTCAAGTTACTGCTTTTCGTCACAAAGTATTGGATATTTTTTTTTTCATCTAATGTACTCACTAACAATTTCAATACCTTAACCTGGATTTCTGCATTCGAATAGATCATGAATACTTGTATAAAATGAGTTATAATATCCAAGTCATAGCCTTCCTCGTTCATCTTTTCCTCCCAAGCTTTCTGCTTCTGGAAAACTTTCCCCATTCAGGAGGAGCAGAAGATGGCAGCAAAATGTTGGGGGAAACAATCAAGATCCTGCCATGCCTCATTCAGAGTCCCATTTGCCACGGACTTCACCACTACTCTGTTGGAACATTCTCAAAATATGTTGAAAATGGAGATTATTATTCGCATGTTATGACTCAATAGCAATAGTCTTCATCATTCAACAACTTATCAAAATTTTCATCCATCTGCATAAATTTGTGCAACTGCTCAACGCTCTGAATGGCCTGTGGTTTGCTCTTGTCACCAGCTACAAATTTGAAAGTCTGATCACCAACATTGACCGAACTGTAACCAGCTATTACTCTCACTCCTCTCTCCTTCGCCAGCCATCTGATCTTCCCTGCATCAGCCCATGACTCCATAGCAGCATGCAAGCCTGAGGCCTGCAAATAACCAGCCGAATCAAAAGGCTCCAACTCAAGAACACGAGCAGCAGCCCCTTTACCAATCTCGGTCCTTTTAAATCTTGTACAAGCACTTAACACTGCCCCCCAGATGCTTGTCCCACCCTTAAAATTTTCTGGCATAGCTTTAATCAAGTCCATGGCNNNGTCCACCTTTCCTGCTCTGCTCAACATGTCAATCACGCAAGCATAATGCTCTAAACTTGGCTCTATACTGAGATCTTGAACCATCTCTTTGAAGAAAGAGAGCCCTGAGGAAACTAGACCTCCATGGCTACAAGCAGCTAGGACTGAAAGAGCCGTCACTGAATTGGGTTTTACCCTATATCGTTTCATTTCACTTACCAAAGCTAATGCATCTTGGGCTTGACCATTCATGCCGTATGCTGATATCATGGCACTCCAAGACATGATGTTTTTCTGGGGCATATGGTCAAATGCCCTTCTTGCTTCTTCTACTGCTCCACACTTGGAGTACATATCCACAATGGCAGTTCCAACAGATATCTCCGCTGCCAAGCCACTTCTTATAGCAATGCCATGCGCCCATTTAGATTTCCTGAGCTCAGCTGAAACTGAACAGGCTTCAATCAGGTTTAACACAACAACAGGATTAGTAATCCTCTCCCCAATCTCGATGACTTGTCGAAATACAGCGACAGCCTCGTCAGGCATTCCACAATAAGCAAATCCTCCAATCATGGTAGCCCAGGCAACTGTGTCCTGTTCCTCTGTTCTTCTAAACAGACTCCATGCATGCCCAATGAGATTGCACTTGGCATACGCGTCAATCAAGGAGCTCAGGACCAAAGGGTTTGAGTCATACCTGCATCGAATAACTCTACAATGGATAAGTTTGCACTGGTTAGACCCAGAAAAATGCTTGCAAAGTTGAAGCAAATTGACGAGAGTCACTTCGTCAGTTTCAACCTCTGTCTTCAGCATGGAATTGGCTATTGTGAGGGCATCTTGATGCATCTCATTGTGAACCAACCCTGATAAGACAGAATTCCAGGAGACAATGTTCTTGATGCCCATCTCATTGAAAACCCTCAATGCAGAGATTGGATCCTTACACCTAGAATACATGTCAATTAGTGAATTTGGAACAAACACATCACCATCATGTCCTCTGGAAACCACACACCCATGAAGAGATCTCCCCGTATTAGTATCACCAAGATTTCCACTGGCCCTCAGAGCACTGACCACAGTTAATCCATCTGGCTCAACTCTCATATCCTTGAAGATCTGTAAAGCCAATAATGGCTCCTCGTTATGGACATAAGCTCCAATCATCAAACTCCAAGAAATAACATCTCTCTCACACATTTTATCGAACAGCTGGCGTGCAATCTCCGTATCAAAGCTGGCATACATGCCCAACAAGGAATTCTGAAGAGAGAGAACACCGAAAACCCCACTTTTGAACATGTACCCATGCAATTTCTGCCCACCATCAAAATCATAAAGTTCACGATAAGCTTGAGCAACAAGAACCAAGGTGGAGACATTCGGCTCGAATCCTGAAACTCGGGCCTGTATGAAAAGCCTAAGCCCAGCTTCTAAAGCACCATGGTCAAGGTGCCCATGAATGACAATGTTCCAAGAAACAGAGTCTCTGCTGCTCATGCTGTTGAAAGCAGATAATGCCAAATTGGGTGCCCCCCATTTCATGTAAAAATCCAAAATTGAGTTGCCTGCTGAACTAAAGGCATCATATCCTCGCTTGATTGAGCATGCATGCATTAACTGTCCCTGTTTGAAAGAAATTTGAGAACTTGCTTTGATAACGGATGGAAAGAGAGCAGAGTCTGATAGTTGAACTCCAGACCTTGTGATTCCCACATAGCAAAAGACTGCTTCTTGCCAGTGCCCATTTAATAAACATTCCCTGATCCTGAGGTTCAAATCCTGCGATCTCAGATTCAAAGCAGTATTGTTTAATCGCATTGGGATGCATAATAAATCAAGAGAGACAGAGAAAGAGGGGTTTGTAACTTCATAAATACTAGTTGGGTGAGACAGTTAAATAGATGTCATCCCCCAAATTTACCGTCATCATAATACACACAGCAGAGTCAATGAGGTTTTAAACTAGCGGTTAAAACTTAAATTCTAGGAACATTACTTTTCAAGTTTGATTCTTCTGTTGGAATTGTAGATTATAAAGAACACATGCGGCAGAAAGAATTTTCCACGGAATTGATCACACACTGAGATTTAAGCCGTCAGCTATTTTTATCATCAAACTATAGTGAAATAATTACAATACATCATCCAGTTACATGTCTCATTCAAACTACACTTTCTTGTCATAAAATGGGAAGAAAATATCAATAAAAATCAACATCATTCTAGCATACAACATGGCCCAAAAAGGTGACATACAGGGCAGCTTGCGTAAGAATTTCATCTACCTATTTTGTAGGGAGCTTTCTTGGGATCGAATCCCATTTTGTCGATGATGTCGCTGAGGACGTACTGCAGCACCAGTGGAGTTCCTTCGGGACACCTTCGGTTTTTCATCCATGCCCTCAAATTTTTCTAAGGTTTGGAGAACTTCTTGCATCGAAGGTCTGTTCTTCGGTTCTTGAGCAAGACATTTCAGGGCCAGTTCAGCTATCCCTATTGCAGCTTTGGAGGGATATTTTCCCTGCAACCTTGTATCCATGATGTGCTTCAGTTTCTTCTTATCAGACAAATATGGTTTGATCCAGTCCACCAAACTTTGCTTGCCACTAGGACGGCTTGGATCGACTGCTCGCAAGCCCGTAAGAATTTCCACTAACACAACCCCAAAACCATAAACATCGCTCTTGACATATAAATGCCCTGTTTGTTCATCATCAAACTTGAGGTTAGACTTTGATATAACCAAAACAAAGCAATACACTAAAATCCCACTTATGGCTAGTAGATGTACAGACCCTACACTTGAATCGCAGAGAGGCTGTTTTCTTTGGACTATAAATTTGAGGGGCATTAAACATATAGATATCTTTCATGAGAAAGTGGAGGAAAATTTCAAAAACAATTTGCTTTATTCCCTTATAAACCATAGCTTGGGAAAAAAATTGGCAAATTGTCAATGTTTCAGTTGCCTTGAAACTATCCAAAGACATTGCTTGAATTAATTGCTGTCAAATTTACACGAAGTATAGGAAGCCTTTGGAACCAGTACCTGTGGCAAGATACTCGGGTGCAGCATAACCATAAGTGCCAATTACTCTTGTTGTAACATGGGACTGACTAGCAGAAGGGCCCAGTTTTGCCAAGCCGAAATCTGATATCTTCGCATTATAAGACTAGAAGTAAAAAAATAAAATAAAAGTATTGCTCAGAAATTGTGTTATGGCGGACTACGACATTAACTTCAATATTACTGACAACAGACTGTTGGAAGATAGTAAATTTGAACTTACGCTATCAAGAAGTATGTTAGAAGCTTTAATATCACGGTAAATAACCCGATCATTAGAAGTGTGCAAGAAAGCAAGCCCACGGGCAGCTCCTATGGCAATTTTAAGCCGCAAATCCCATGAAAGTGGCTGGACTGTAGAGCCCCCTGGACATGCGAAATGAATCCTATGAGAAGAATTGATAATCCACCACAATATTCTCAATTTTCATGCGAATTTTACGTGTTTTCTTTCCTTTTTTCTGACTAACAAATACTTACTTCCAAAAAGATGGTTTTCCAAGCTTCCCCTCTGCATGAATTCATATACAAGGAGTAGCTCATCATCTTCCCAACAATATCCCAGTAGCTTAACCAGATTAGGGTGTGAAAGCCTCCCCAAGAAATTTACCTCTGACTGCATCATATAATAAAATGATGAAATTAGCATCCCTCAACAAAGGACTAACCCACAAGATACAAAAAAACAAAGAGAGAGGGGGGGGGGAGTAAGTATCTTGCATTTACAGACAATCAGACATTGACATCAGCTAACTGGGTATCCTGTGGTGCACAGGAGTACTAAGAACTCCAGATCAAATCATGAATCAATATCAAGTCTAGCTGCTGAATTGGACAAAACAAGTTCATGATTTTACTCTAAAGCTGGATTTCCAGTCATCTGCAATGTAAATTGCAGTTCCAGTCCAGTTTGAACTATCTTTAACTCAATCTCGGTGACATATACCAGCACTACATATTCTTGGGCCTAGTCGCCGCATTAATTTCTGTTACTCAGCACTCCAAACATAGGCACCCCCCCCCCAAAAAAACACCAAAAAAAGAAAGAAGGGCAAACGAGAAAGAAATTCTTCTACCCCACCCTGCACTTCGTTTCGTGAGAGGGACTTTATCTCAGAATTCCCAGTACCATCAGAAACCAATTCAAAGAAGAAAAAGTTATTTTACTTCTAAGCTTCAGGCATCTAATAATCAGGCAGGCACAAGATTAATTGCATAGAATTCACAGAAGGATCACCTGAATTTAACTACTTGCAGAATCAATACTGAAAGATTGTCCAAAAACAAACGAGAAATGACATATGATATGCTTTCAAGAATATTATTCATAGAGGAATAAAGCCAAATCTAATACGTTTTTAGTGTTTGTAGCCATCCAAAGTAGAACAATTAATGAAATACAGATAACTTTATCTTGAACACAAATTGACAATAGCCCGCAAATAAAAATAAAGCATGGAATAAGAGAATGTGAATAAATTAATTAGCTGAAAGATACGCACATTTCACCAACCAAATTTAGTGATATTATACTCCTCTTTGACCAATAGAAATAAAGCCAGGAATAAAGGTCATCAAATTCTCTTAAGATAAAACCAATAAACGAAAGCAAAGCAAAAGTATGAACCAAGAACATCATATAAAAATGTCACTTAAACTAGGCCGAAGATTATTAAATAGATCTAAGGACCTGACAAGTCATGTTATTCCCACTCATAATTATAATGCTTGAACCATAGTTACTGGATTCTCTCAACCCCCCAGCGTATCGTGAACCAGAACGCAGTACTTTAGTGTACCAATTCCCCAAATCTAGCGAATTCAGCGAACCCATCTCCTATCACAATGGTATTGCATATTTTCGTGATTCATAGGCCAAAATTTGGAGAAATTTTGAAGAAAATGGAAGGATTTTTGAGGTTGCCATGAATGGGCAAGCTTTTTACACAGCAACACGAGAAGGGGACAGAGAGGGAGAGAGAAATAACTAGGGATTAGTCTGAAAATGATGCCCCTTGTGGGGGGGGGGAAGAGAGAGAACTCTTATAATTAAATCATTTTATGACTGTTTACAATATGTGACGTTTTGAATGACGGACTAGATGTACTGGTAACGACCCTTGCATACAGGATTCTCCACTAAGTGGCGAATCACATACCCAATCCGTCCCCTCGACTGGAGCGTACCACGTTCCAGGCAACTATGGCTTGAACACAGTCATAATTCCCAGTAACACACAAATCTCCTGTAATCTTCATTCCTGTTCTGGGTAATGTGCACGTAGCAAATCCCAATTCAGAAGCTTAAAGGCATTCCCTTACCCTAACATACTACCTAGACAATCCATAAACAAATAACTATGGACACAGTATGACACTTTCAAATTAGTCCAAAAAATATGATGGAATTCCCATATACAGGAAGGATATTCACATCGACAGCAAATCATATTCCTAACACAGAGACCAAGCAACACAGATAAATGCGTAATCCGGACGATTATGACCATCATACCTGCCATTCTTCAAGGCCTTGACAACTCTCAGAATTCAACTTCTTGATGGCAACAGCCAAACCACTGCCACTCTTAGAAGGCTGTTTTGCTTCAAGCCAGCCCTTATAGACCTTGCCAAAACCTCCTTCACCCAGTAAAGTATCAGCCTTGAAATTCCTGGTTGCAGCTTTAAGCTCTTGGAAGCTGAACTCTCTTAGATTTGGGGCGGGCAAGATCTGCCCTGGGTATGCCGTCTCACTGCTTGTTACTGAGTATTGACTCTTGCTAGAAACATACCCACTACTTGCTAATGATGCTGTTTGACTTGTTTGAGATGTACCTGTTTTGGGGCACTCTCAATCAATACCATAAAACTCATAATTTTGATCCAAATACCCAAAACATCCCCTAAAACCCATGAACTGAGCCTTAGCCACCTAAGTCGCATAACCCAGAAGACGAAATCAAAAACCCACAAAGTATGTAAGCCAATCAGTCATTTTGGTTCTTGTGATTCTAGAAATAGGCAGTCAATAAGCTTGATTTGGGGTCACAGAGGGAAAACACAAGGGAGCAATTATACCGAGAATTCTACAAAATTGGAAACCCTTGAGCAAAACAAATTTAGAAGCAAGAAAATAATCAACTTTGAGGTACCTGCACTTAAATTTCCAGTAGTGCTAGGATCTTGTACATCTTCAGCTGGATCACCCCAGCAATTACCCATTCAGCTCTTTCCCTCTTTCTCTATCTCTCCCTAGGAAGCAGAGCAAGGAAGGGGGGATGTGAAGGAGAGAGAAAGGGCAAGGAAGAAATAAGGAAAGGAGACAGAAAAACCAAGAAGTAGGTGGGTATTGGTGTTGCTCCCATTACTACTTATCAAGAATTCATCCTTGTGCTTTCATTTTTCTAATTTATTTGTTTATTCATTAATTATTTTTTTGGTAAGTTATTCATTAATTATTGACTAACGACCAAAGGATTAACTTTTTCAGCTTTTGGTTGGTCTGTCTAATGAACACATTATCGCACAAGAAATTCAATCTTGGTTTGGACCCAAAGATAACCATGGTTTAGAGATGATTTCACTAACTAGAAAAAGGTCGTGTTTGGCTGCTTTCCTCTAACAAAATCCCAACACTAATTCATGAAAGCGCATAAGAAATTATCTATTAAAAGAATTGTCTTTAATGATTTTGTCGATAATTGTTGATGATAAGTCATGCTTTTTAGTAACTTTTAATTAATTGCGATTTTGATTTTAGTTGTGTTTGAATAAAGTTTGTCTGTTCACTTATAAGAATTTTTTAATCTTTGATGGAGGAGTTAGTATCTCTCATATGAGAGTATGATTAGTTGATGTGATTCAAGATATTGGATGAAGATTGACTTTCAAATTATTATAGCACAGATTGTGAGGTCCTCTATCAATAATAAAAATACAAAGTCGCCAAAAATTACCCATGAGAAGATACTCATGGTTT
>NCQV01145576.1:13329-23652 GCA_002740545.1 Lophocereus schottii | reverse complement strand
AACTATAAGGCGGCTAAGCAATCCCACAAAGTGCCATCTTCTAAAACCTTGGCAAAATGCAGGAGCACTAGAGCTACTTTTGGAGGTCCTCCAACGCCTTCCTTTTCAACATTGGTTTCATGGCTGTCACATCAAGCATTTGGCATGCTTTGGGGGCTTGCGTGTTCTCTTTCAGGTCATGGATGAAAAGGGGTGGCTTCTGCGGAGCCCCATGTATCAAAATGCTTCTGCTGTTCTTTCTTTTGATCAGCGAAGATTCTGTCACCTTACTATCAGCATGACCAATTGCATGAAAATCCTTGGCATTTTGAGGGATTTCACCTGAGTTCTTGGCATTATGAGGGCAATTCAGATGCTCATCAGTCCTACCAATCTCATTCATGTTGCCACTTGTGTAATCAGGATTCTCTCCGCTAGGATTCAACAGGAGTTTCAGCTCAATGACCTGGTCTTCTGCTAGTTGAATCTCCTGATTGACAGTCTGGTCATCAGCAACTTCACGCTCAGTGCTATTTCTTTCATCCATGTCCTCCGGTTTGCAGTGTGTTGAACTACTCAAATAACCATCATCAGCGAGTTCTTTCCCTGATACAGTCTGCTCAGTTACTGGCTGTTGCATATTGCCCGAATTATTATATTCGATCATGTTCCTCCAGATCAAGTCAATCTCTGAACTGCTTAACATACCGGATTCCACACTGCACTTTTCGTCTTTGCATTTTGCAGTATCCAAAATCGAAAAGAGAAAGATATGAGAACAGAATAGGAGCATATCCAGGAAACAAAATTATCATGCCTCTAAACATACGCCTTTTAACTTTCGTCTACCCTTTCTCTTGAAGCGTCTACCTCAGCATGCTAGCAAAGCAAACATCTCACACATGCTCTCATCCTGAGTCTACTGTGTAAAATTGTAGACACAAGGGCAACTCATTCCCATAACCACAAACAACGCTGAAAGTATATCATCACTAACATGCTTGGCTTGTTGTGTTTCCATTTTTCAAAAGCATTGAGATAAAATGTGAGAGAGAGAGAAAGGGGGGGGGAATTGCCAAGTTTTAAGATGACTCACCATGAAAGGCAGTGCTTCCTGCCCATGCTGCAGACACAGATTCAGCAGACTCTGGCTGTTGAGAACCAGACATTGAAGGAGAAGCATTTAGTTCTTGAACGGCACCAGTGACATTGTCAAAAGCACAGGGCGAAGGTGAAAAAGTGCCCGCCTTGTTGCTATCATCATCATTGTTATCCTCACCCCCTAAAATATTCTCAGTTCCCATTCCACAGGGATTGGAGAAATGTTCTACAGCAATATGGCACATTTCAGCAGACTCCACAGGGTTTGCATGTTCTCCTTCCTTTGACTTGACAACAGAGTAGTATTCCACCACAGAAGGGTCAACCATGTTTAAGCATCTATCTTCTAAATCATCGAAGAGCACTTCCCCATTTTCCAGCGTCTTGAAGAAAGGGTGATGACGCATGCTTATAGAAGTGCTGTCTTCTTCTAGTTTTTCCAAGGCTGGTTCAGAATTCCCCTTTAAACTCTCATAACCGGTTTCAGGGTTAGGCGTTGAACATGGATAATTGCTGACAGCTGTCTGAGCCATTTCATTTACTTCAGTAACATCGGACAGTTTATGGCCACCAGGACTTCCAGGGTTGCTACGCATATCACCAACAGCTTCTGAATTTCTTGAATTGATCGACAATGATGGGGGAGGCACCATCTCTACTACTCTCTCCACACAGACCACATTGTGTCCTGGTTATCAAAGATGCAAGAAACCATAAACAAAAGTAGACAACATCGCGAACAGAACTAGAAAGTTTGTTTTTGAGAATATAAAAGGAATAGAGAATAGGTCAGCTATCTATATAGTGACTAATGAGCATCCAGTTTTCAGATATTCTGTTGGCCATCTACTGGGAAATGTGGTCTTTGCCATTAAGCCTGGCTGCCTGGACCAGATGAAGAGTGTTTGGATTCAGGATTTGGGAATAAAATGCAATCTGAAGATTCTGAACCAGCTCAAATTAGAAAGGAAAAACCGACAGGAACAGAGGGAAAATGTTGTGTCAGATAGCATATTTACAGTGAGATTTTGACACCAACCTTCCTTGCTTTTATCATCTTTAAGAAGCATGTGTTGATCAAGCTCCAGTTCATAACTGGAATTAAGAACTGCAACAACAATCAAAATTAGAATGTCCCTCAAGCTTTAAATCAAGACAAACAGCTGCTGTATTCAATAATTCTAAATCACATATTATGCAGTCAATGTAGCACAATACGTTGGATCTTTTCAAGTCCAGCAGGGGGTGTCGCCTAGGTTGGTATTAACAAGGCAACAAGCATCGGGTAGACTTCCACTTGTCTGCTCAGGAACAAAGGAGGCAAAGGAACCATAATAATACCCTTCATACGCTACGTACAAAATGTTTGTTATTCGTCTATTCAAAGGTGGAAACAACTCTCCTCTAGCTCATGCCGGGGTAAGGCTCGCTAGGCAATGGAGGAATATACCAAGTGCTGTTATGTCATAACTTGTGAAGCTTTTACCCACCAAAAAAACAAAAAAAAAACGAACTCCAACATGCTTTATCTGTATGAATTCAAGTCAATATTTGCCCCCCACCTTGGTCTGCACCGGACACTACTTCAGAACTATTTGACTTCCCATGCTCAGTAACATCTGAAACTTCAGCAATTTCACAGGGTGCAGTACGTAAATCTTCAGGCTTTTCGGATGCTAAATCATCACTTCCAATCAGGCAAGCATCTTCCAAAGAATGCATTTCTCCATGCTGACTTTCCTTTAGAACAACATCAAGTTTGCTTGTTCCTGCAGAGCCACCAATCAAAGGTGCAGATCTGAATGCTGAAGTATCTTCCGAAGCTTCCTCTATTTTCTTGGTTACTTGTTCATCACCACCAGAAAGTTGGGGCTCAAGTTCAACCATAGCTGGATACAAAATATCCATAGTCCCAGCTTGATCCGCATCACAGCGAGCACCCTCAATGTTTGCTTCCCAACTAATGATGGAAAATGGACTACTGTGCAGATATCTGCACCCCATTTCGCTAATAGTTGCAGCTTCAACCAGCTCTTTTTTACTGAAATTTTCAGTTGTAACATGAACGCTGTTCTTCAGGACTTGTAATGTTTCTTCGTCTACCGTTACTGAGTTCACTGCCACACCTGTTTTTATTGACTAAATGTTGAAGACTTTGGGAGACTTATATTCATAGCACAAAATTGTAAAACTAACCTTCAGCATCTTGATGATCTATAACAGCTAAACACAATGGTTGTTCTTCAATTTTAGCTGCAATAAATCCCACAAGCCAATCTCATAAGAATATCTCAAACACTTCAGGCAGCCAAAAGTTTTGCAAAAACATCCTGCAGTTGATTTAATGTACAGTGAACTGCTCTAGAAAAAATTTCACCTAGGCACCCCTTTTCTTTGTAGTCACTGTGCTGAACAGAACAGATCCCATCATGTGCACAAGGTGAGCTTCTCGAGTCCTCAGACACTTTAAATGCTGAATGATCTGGTACTGTTGCAGAAGCCTTTTCCTGTAAAAGAACATCAAGTTGTCCTCCATTCATATTTTGCTGTCCTATCCTGCTATTTCCTGCATACATGGCTTAACACTTACCCTACATAGCCAAAAGAGAGAAACACCCCCCCCCCGCCCAAAAAAAAGGAAACGACCAGTAGCATCCTCATCTAGATAACTCAAGATAGTAAGAAAAAAGAGAAAAGGACCGTACCGTGATCTCTGTTGGCATCTACTTCATAGTTATCCATGTTCTCATGGTCCATGACAACATCTGAAACTCCAGTCATGCTACCGGATGACCTCAGTAAGTCCTTTCGCCTTTCAGATGCTAAATGATCACTGCAAGTAATGCAAGCGTCTTCTGGATTTCTTACTTCGCAAAATTCACTTTCCTTTGGAGCAATATTATCTTTGCCAGTTCCCGGAGAATCAACCAAATGAACCAATAAGAGTGCACATCCGTATTCTGAAGCATCATGCAATGCCCGTCCAGTTTGGTCAATTGTCTTCTCATTTCCACCAAATGACTGGGACTCAAACACAGCACGGTAGAAAACATCACACGTCACAGCTTGGTCAGCATTGCAGTTGCTTTTGACATGCTTATAATTTATTTCCACATCAGCTTCAACTTCTTCGGAGGTATTCATTCTCCCATGGTCAATGACAACATCTGAAACATCATCCCTACCACAAGATGAACTACATAAGTCATTTTGCCTTTCAGATGCTGAATCGTCACTTCTGGTCATGCAAGCATTTTCTGAGGATTTTACTTCTCCAAGTTCACTTTCTTTTAAAGCGATGTTATCTTTGCTTGTTCCTAGAGAATCGTCCAACAAGGGTGCACATCCAATTTCTGAAGCATCACGCAATGCTCCCTCAATTTCATCAATTGGCTTCTCATTTCTGCCAAATGATAGGGGCTCGAGCACAGCAGGACAGATAATATCCTGTGCCTCAGCTTTGTCTGCATTGTGCTCACCTTTGACATGCACATAATGTGTATCCCCATTGATAGGTGAAGATGGACTACCGCAAATAACATGGTATCCCATTTCCCTAATATTAGCAGCTTCAAACAGCTTTCGATCACCGGCATCCCCAGGCATAACATGCATATCATTCATTGATGCCTCAAGTGTTTTCTCATCAGCACTTGTCAATTTAGAAGGCAAAGCAATTAATTTTCTCCCCACAGAATCCAATTCATTACCTGATTTCATTAAGTAAATTTTAAAGAACAGAATACCAATGAAAGAAAAAAGACAGCTAACAAATAATATGATAGAGAAAAGCAATGTTAATTAACCTTTATCATCATGATCTTCAGGACACAAGGATTCACCTGTCTGTAATTCTTCAATATCAGCACCACATGCTGCAAAATCACCACAACAACAACCATCTCTATAAGAACTATTACAGAGTCTAGGCAACCCAAAGGGTTCTAGTCAGTGTTCAACATCAAAGACATATAGCATGTGGATTGATATTAGCAAGCATCACCTGGACTTCCATTTTCTTCATGTTCAACGTGGCCAAGAGCAAAATGAATCCCATCCAATCCAAACGTAGAGCGTCGTAGATCCTCCAGCCTCTCAGACGACAAATGATCATTTGCAATCAGAATAGCAGCTTCATTTACATTGTGAACATGACTACCAAGTAGCTCTCCATTCACATTTTGCGGTCCCCTTTTCCTGTTTCCTGCATTTGCCAAATAACATGCACTGAGTCTACAGTTTATAATAGCAAATATCAGACATGGTACTGAATTACTGATACTTTTGCATATTATTTCTCCTCTTTCTAGTTTCTATCGCTGCATCTAATTTCAGAATGCACATCATGCAAAAACTTTATGAAAATACATGTTTTTTCACTGGATATATTCAAATCTAATAAGATTACATATTCTATACCTACCTTGATCTCTAGCAAACTCTACTTCTTCAGAGTTACACGTCCCAGGGTCAATAAGAGCATCTGAGACTTCTGTGAACACACAGGGCCATTTTTGTAGATTCCGATTCCCAGGACTGTTAGTTATGCATGGACCTTCTGAATTGTTTACTTCCCCATGCTTGGTTTCTTTTGGAGAAACATTGACATTGTTTGTTCCAGCACAATCATCAAGTGAGGGCAAACATCTAACTTCTGAACCATCTTCAATTGGGTCTTCAATTTCATTAGTTACTTTTTCATTGCCAACAAGTGGCTGGGGTTTACGAGGAAGAGGGAAGACACTATCCTTTGCCTGTGGTTCCTGGTTGAGAACTGAAAATGGAATACTGCACAAACCCTCATGACCGGTTCTGCTTATACTAGCAGCTTCAGCCAGCTTTCCTTCACCTGGATTTTCAGATGCAATATGCATATCATTTGTGAACAGCTTTGACACACTTTTATTAAGCTCTGCTGATTTACAGCACAAAACATCTACATTCTCCACTGTGCATTCCAGCTCATAGCCTGAATTTAAAAAATGATGTTACAAACAGTCTAAAGAACAATTAACTATGAATATGAAAACATCAAAGATGAGCTCATGAATCAAATACAAAAGCATTGAACAATAAATTGTTAACCTACCCTAAGACGAGTTCATTTGAATAGGCCCAATAGGGTGCTTTGTCACTAAACTCTAGAAAGTTCCATTCATTGTAACTGTACAATTCATTTTCAGGCATTTATGCATATCAACACTCAACATGAAAACTTGAATAACAGAAGCTAGAAGAGAAATGTTTCTAAAGTTCTCACACTCTTGAGCTGTAAAACTGTCATGAAGAATTTCGGAGCTCTGGCTTGTTTCCTCCGTTTCTATCAATGAACTTTTATCTTTTACTTGACTAATTGTTTGCACTTCCTCTTCCATGATCCCTGAAGGGACAGTGGATGCTCTGCTTCTCAGATTAGCACTGTTACCATCATCTCTAATAGAGATTTCAGGCATCTCTACAAAGATAACTCTCTTTGTGACTGAAGTCCGTTCCGAAACTTCACTCCTGGTATTTTTTACATCACTACCCGATGTCAAGTTTCTTGAATATGAGACCCAATTAGCCTGTAAAGGCTCTCTATCCTGACCTTGTACAGGATTTCTACTTTCATTCCAACATGGAGAAGTGTCAGCCTCATGGCCTTCAACAACCTTCCTAGAACTTTGCTCTAAATAGTTAGTTTTGCCAGACACTGTTGGCAAGCATTGAGACGATTCATTTATAGCACTGTCAACATCCTTGGCAGTATTAGAAACCACAGCAGCTTTCTGTGATTCCAGTTCCTTGTTTTCACAAGGGTTGGTCACATCATCCCTAAAAACTGTGCTCAGCAACAGAGGATGAGCAAAGCCATCTGCTGCCTCTAGCTGCTTAACACTTGTGACTTCATCATTTTGAACTCGATTATTCTGCTTACCTCTGTCTTGAAAGCCTGCAAGACCGCCCAATGTCTCTTTATAGATCTCTTCTCCCTTCTTTCGCAAACACAAAGCAGCTGTGAAATCACCTGTAAAACAGAATGACATCGTTTTTTATTGTTTGAAGTAAACATTTGAACATGTTGCCATTCAGCCAATTGCTCACTTTATTCACACGTCTAAATCAAAGAGTCAAGAGAAAGGGATTGTGGAATCCAGATAAATAGAAAATTTGGAAGATAACAAAGAAAATGAAGAGGCAAAAGCTAATTGAGATACCTTCAACTTGTGATTGCAGGTACAAATTGTTACCAACAATTGAGAACAATGACAAATCCTCACAGCCATCTTCATTTTCAGATGCATCCGTTTCGCGTTCTTCTGTACTTCTACTGCTAGTTCCTGCCACCCTATTATGCAATGGTGTGACTGTTTTGGATTCTTCACCCTCTTCCGTCAGCTCACCTATAGCTTCTGCAGAAAGATTTGATCGATCCAAAGGGCTGTAATGTTCAGCATTAGCTTCTGAATTAGCTTCACCACCAACCAAACCTTTCTCTTGTGAAACAGACTGATTCAATCCCTGGCCACCAAAACCTTCACATGTAGCACATTCAGTTTTTCTGGAGACCCTCTCACATCTTTCCCTTGCTCCAGCAGCTTCCTCTTGGTCTACCAGTTCCTTATCAATGTTGTGCGCAACTGCAGCAGGAAGGTCCAGCATTTGATTTTTAATTGCATTCTCACTCTTATTTTCCTCATTTACAAAGGAAGACTCTTCAAGCTGATTTATCTGTCTTGATAGTTTCTCATTCCTGCTGTGGTTGAAAAGTCTGTCCATCCTGTTATTTGCGACCTTCTCACTACCCATCATTCTATCCCCTAAGTCAGTCACTAAGGAGGATAGTTCACAATCAGCATTAAAGACTTCTCTCTCTCCTGGTGTCGCAGGCTTTGCAGGGCTATGGAAAACTGGTTCACTCACATCTGCACACAATGCACAAGTTCAGCATGGTTATGTTTCATCTCTAGCTTAAGATCCCTGGAAGCAGGATAAAAGCTACAAATTTCACTGTGCTTACTAAAAGAACAAAAGTACGAGACACTTACCTGCAAAGTTTTCTGCTGCCAATGGGGCACTGAACTTTCTTGCATTGATGCTTGCAGGTGTAGAAATGATTCCTCCCTGAAAATCATCAACAGCTGCAACATGCAATTTCACAGGACCAACCAAATTATTGTTCACTTGAGCAGAACATTTGGCCTCACAATCACTATTCGTATGCAACAGAGGGAGTACTGGACCATCACTCCTTGCCACACTACAAGTATCCGCTCCCACATTTGCAGGTGCCTTCTCATCACTGTCATTTGAACCTATACAGTCTTCCGGTCGTCTGGTGTCATAAGCCAGAAATAGCTGCTTTGGGCTATTAGTACAAACTTGAATGTCCCTATCAAACTCCTCTTTTTCCTGCAAATTCGAAGCAGAGCCTAATGTTCTATGGTATTGCCCTGAAAAATAACAAACTGTCACCAATACAACAGACAAATGCACAGGAAAGCTACACGTCTTATCACATGAATACATGACTCTCACAATCTCATCAGTTCTGGTTTGACAGCCATTGACAGCGCGCAACACACATTGCTTACGTATAACTGTTGGCTGGAATTATGCAGAATAAGCATCTCAATAAAAGAGCCAGTCAAGACATCCCTCATTCAACATTTAGAGGTGTCGTGCTAAAAGGAGCTCTTCGCAAACAGACTTGTTCATGGCGCTGATGCCATGAATATCTGAACTTCAATATAATTAATTGCATCACAAACTACAATCTTATAGGAAATAAATTGGTGTAAAATTGAAGAAACTCATACTCACCCTCCACTGTTTTATTTGTCATTTCTTCAATGCTATGATCTTGACCAGCACCACCAGGTATGGATTGTTCACCAAATGAACCATCATCCCTGAGAGCATCGGTCTTCTCCATGATATTGTCTATTGCTTCTGGTGCTTCATGTGCAAGTTGAGCCCCTTGGTTGTCACTTTGACTCATGTCATCAACACTTTGAGGCACATCATCTGCCACTTGCGCACTCAGTGAAGCATCAACCTTCACCTTTCCTGTTTGCCTAGTTGATCGTCTTGCAGTCTGCGCTGGAATTGAACCTTCATCGTTTTCGTCATTTTTGGCCTTCCTTCGAATGCATTTTCTCATCAAACACTCCTCTGGAAAAACCTGAAATTCACCAACCTCTCCTTTACCTAAACCCTCAATGACCCCTTCTGTACTTCGTAGTCTCCTACCCACAAGAGCTCCAGCATCCACAGGCTTCTCCACGTTGCCATTTTGTTGATCAACATATCCCTGGGAGACCTCTTCAAATGATTGGTGTTTCCTATCCGTAGCCTTGCTCCCTGCCCTCCTTCTTTTCCTGCTGTCCAAGGCCGTTTCAACACGGTTGTCGGTATGATTCTTTGCACCATCACCATCGGATGATTTGTCATCCCCCCTTCCCTCGGACACTGATGTAAGATCTCCACCCTTGGCAGTTTTTGCATGCCTAACTGACCTTCTTGGGACCTGCAGAATATTTGCACCTTTCTTATTCAGATCCTTCTCTATCAATTTACTCCTTTCCAAAACTCCAGCAGCAGCAGCACTTTTTGCCAAATTGTCAGCTGTTATTCCTCCACTTCTCAAACTTCTCCTTGTAACCATATGAGTATTCCCTATATGGTCGGCAACCTTATCAGAAAACCGGTCTACCCTGTCAACGACTCCCCCTTTTACAATTTCATCACCCCGTTTACCCCGTCTTACTTTCTTCTCAACACAAAGAGACAACAATACATTCTTGTGTTCTGCTTTCCTACTACAAGACCTCAAACTCCTCCCTTGGTTTTCCTTCTCTACATGCTTCGCCAAGTTACTTACATCTTGAGAGACAAAAACCGTATTTGATTCCACCATTGACTTCCCCCTCAAATTCCTCCCCAGAGCCTCGTCTACACTAACAACCTCTTCACATTCAGCAACCAAATTACCCACAGAAACTAAAACTGGGTTTTTCCCCAATTCAGATTTCGCCATGGACCTCCTCTTTCTAGCCAACAATCTCAACTCCCGGGGATCAGTTTTCTCAAACTCAAAGGTCTCATTCTCGGGACTAAACTTAACCCTCTTCCTTCCTTTAATCCTTACCATATCACTCTCATCATCAGAACCAATGCCAGTTTCCAAATTCTTTAAGCAAGACTTAAACATTTTTTGCTGCTTAACCTGATCATATGCCCCAAAAACGGGAAAAAAAAAAA
>NCQV01145564.1:3278-27132 GCA_002740545.1 Lophocereus schottii | reverse complement strand
GTGATCAAGCCGCTGGCAAGACAACTGTTAATGATTGAAAGTTGTAATGTTTACTCTTCAGTCTTCACGCACTACATTCCAGTTTCACATCTAAGGATTTTTGTTCTGTCAAGAGACCGATAGAAATGCCATCATGGACAAATAACCTGTTGTGACACAATCGAACGCAGAACACAGAAACAGACACAATTACTTTGTTGCGGTGACATAAAAAAAATAGGTGGATATTGCCATGGTTCATGATTAGCTAAAAATTCTTAGAATAATATGAAAAGGCCAGCGTCACCCATGAGGGGAGGTTTCAAGATAAGCTCTGTGACAATTCATGCTTCGTTCTTAAACATGGATAAAGATTGATAATCAAGTTGAATATTCAAACATACAAGTGGAGCAGCTGACCCAGAATTATATATGTATATTTATTAAAAAAAGTCAACTTCAAGCAATTGGATTTGTAAAGCTTCAAATCCATGTGACCAAACAACGAATAAAGTACAAAACTGTAAAAAGCCGTTGGACAGAGATATGTATACTCACCAAACAAACAGAACACGTCAAGTCAATATCAAGCTTGATGGAGTTGAAGAGCTCACAGATTAAAGATGGCTTTCCATCAGTAAATTTCATATAGCAGCCCTCAAACAATTCAGACAGCGTTTTAGTCTTTGCATTTGGATTCTCTTCCCTCAAATTGATGTGGAAAGCCATAAGCTCACAGAGCCATGGAGACTGGAGGATCTCGGCATGCATATTTTGGGCTTCAGATTTGAACTTTTGAGCTTGCTTAGAGTCATGAATCTGTCATTAAAATAATTATATCAACACAAGCAAATTGTCTTGCAAATTACCTATTATTTTAATGTTTTGACAGATTCCACAGAATCCCAAAGAATCTCTAAAGTCAGAAGGTTCTACCTTATCATACTTCTTCAAAATTTTCCGAACTGCGATGGCATCAATCACGGCATAAGTAACTAGGTCCTGTCCCTCCTGAATCAAAGAACCATGGTCATGCTTGCCTTTCCACCATACATAATACTTTTTAAAACCTTTTGCCAGATGCAAGCTGAACAACTTTTGAGCACGATCATTGAAACAAGATACTATGGCTGAAATTTCGTCGAGCAGAGAAGGGAAACGCATACTGCAAGCAGATTATCACCATTACAAATCAACCAATTGCAGATTAATCATTGAATCAGCCATAGTCTCGCATGGTAGAGTGTAGAATTTGAAATCACACAAAAAGATATAGGTTTCACTAGTCAAAAAAGCTATTTTGCTTCAAAAATGGTATTCAAGGCCACATAAGACTGTTCCGAAAGTACCCCTTCTAAGCATGCTTAGTATTGTTGCACTTAGTTCCAATACCATGGCATTTCTCAGAGCAATTCTTTACAATTAAGTATAATATCCCCAAGTGAAAAGTATGTGTACCCTCTTCATATCCTCAATAAACCACTTTGCTAAATAAGGTGAAGCAACTTTTGAGCATGATCATTGAAACAAGACATTATGGCTGACATTTCCTCGACAAAGACTGGAAGAAATGCCCACCGCATATGCAAATGTAGATTAATCACCACTAGATTTAAACTAAATCTGGATCATTGACACTAGGAATCAGCCATGACACGGCCTGGCACTTTGTAATATAGACTTGACAGGTGAAAAACTATGTTGCTCACAAGATTATGGGGTAATATGGCCCTAGAAAAAGTATGCATACCCTGTTCAAATACACTCCGTAAATGCTTCTCAACGTTGACAAAGAAGACGTTCAAATGATTATGTGAAGGAAGGACTTGTGAAAATACAAAACTTAGAAATAAAATCTTAAGCCATGCAAAATTGATTAAAATTTAAAATAAATACACGTGAATCTAAAATAACATGAAGATGCGAAATAAAGGTTAAATTGTTAGCTCTAGGTGATCAACATAACATGCATAAGCCAAAGGGTCACATACTCTACAGTATCAAATCAACAAACTCAGCGTCATTCAACCAGAAAGCCTTGAAGAAACATTCAAATTGAAACAAATTGGAAATTTTGTTCAATTCATTTATTGTTAGGGGATTTCAGAACTTACCAGCGCATTGAAGAGGGCAATTGGAGGCAGTACGGCCGCCATTAACAGAGTTGTGATCAGGTTGAAGGTCTTGCCAACATTTCTTCAGAATCTTCTTCAATTTTTTGAACCCAACTTCTGGCAGATCTTTCTTCATTCCTTGCATGTACTCCGCGTATGTCTTGCAGAATTTCATTCTCCCTCTCTCTCTCTAGATGGCTCGCAATAAATACACCAGAAGACAGATTTTTAAAAGCTACCCAGAGCGTAATCGATCAACCAATTCAAAGGTCTTTGGGTTTGGTTTGCATTTACTGGATCGATATAAAAATATTATACGAATTGTACGTGAAATCGAAGTCTGATGAAGACGTTACACCAATATAAAGGAGCTATCAGTCTCTCTCTCTGTCTCTAAGCGGCTTTGTTTAATGGCAGATGGAAGGCAGTAGGGACGGATCCCTGGACGAGAGAGAAAATATCTAAGGCTGATTGGGAATTGGCCAATCGCATTGCAGAAATTTATAGTATCAGGTCACCTGGGTTGGGAAAATTGGACCATGGGCCATGCCTGAAAATTGATAATGTTGGAAACTTAGAAGGTAAAAAGTGGAGTTTGTCAATATGTTGATAAATGATCTGTTCTTATTTGTACTAAAATATAGTTATAAGTTGTAAGAAAATATAAGAAAATAAAGAAGTTATAAGGAACTGTAAGAAGATGTAAGGGGTTGTAAAGAAATATGGGAGGAGCTGTAAGAAATTGTAAGGATAAACGTAAAGAGTTGTTGAATTGTTAAAGAGTTGTATAATATAATTTGTAGACATGTATGCATGTTATTGATGTTTAATGTGTGATTTATGAAATAACGTGTAATATATTAGTCACATTTACGAATTAAATTTGATACCATCAATAAACAAATAATTTCTTAATATTATTGAAACAAAATTTGTTTGTTTTACAATGAACGTTTTGGATGAGAAATAATAATATTAAAATAATATAATTAACGAAAATAAGCTTTTAACCAAGTAAATCAAACAACAATAAAATATATTAAACCCCACAAATTTTTTCAATTGAAACTTCGTACACTTGAGGTGATTTCTTATATCTACATTAGTTTGATCTCCCAATAAGCAAAGTCTAGCAAAAAAAATATATATATATATATATAACAAAAAATGCAATCTTAAAATAAGATGCTATTTGAAGTAAACAATTTTAAATGAGACAGGAGCAACAACTTGAGATATCGTATCTTGTTGTACTCTCCACAATCTTGTTATTCTGCATAATAAGCGTATATCAATCTCAGCAAGGGAACCAAATTTGGAATGACCACTAAATATTCAACCGTATAATGATAGCAACAAACTTGTCATGGTTAACTTTAGGGATTAAATAGCTATAATACTTTCGTCACATACAGTTTGACAGTTTTTATATATAATTCAGACTTAAACATGAATGAAAGCGTTGTATTATAATTTTAAAAGCATGTTCCCTTATTTGATCTATAATAACATATCTTGTTCATGTGGAAACTTAAATATAATTTACATCGTTAAATTCTCTTTTTATATTTATATAAATGTTGTGTTCATCATAACATATTCACAAATTCTGTATATTGATAGTATAAAAAAAATATATATTTTTGTAATTAATAGAACAAAAATAAATAAATGTTATACAAAAATTTATATGGAATGTAAGAAGATAAAAGAAAATACAAAAATATGTAAGAAGCTGCAAGGATTTTGTTAACGATGTAAGGAGATGTAAAGAGTTGTAAAGAGATGTAAGAAGTTGTAAGCTATTAGCTAAATCATCCCAAACGCAAAAAAAAAGGGGCCAAAATATGAGTACGTATATAAGTTTATGAGATATTCCATTCATTGTTAATTATTTTTACGTTGGAATCGCATTTGAACTTATATATATGACTCATTTGTTTATGGCCCAACTGATAGACAAAAATTTAACATGGTGTCAGAGCGGACTAATCAACCTTGATTTATCGCCGTCTCTGTTTGTTTGAAATTGTGTGTAAGTGTTCAGTCTTATAGATAACTCACACGTGAGGGGCATATTGGAGTGTGAAAGTGGGGTTTGTCCTACATTGATAAAATTGAATGGCTTAAATTAAACATGTATATATATTTGTGAGTTACTCCACCTAGTATCAATTGATTTTGGGCTGAAACCTCATTTGAGCTTATACATACGACTCGTTTGTTTATGGCCCAACTGATATAAAACATTTAACATCAGAAGTGGTTCGTGTAAGTGTTTCACTAACTGTAGATAGCAAGAACTACAACTACCTAAATTTTGTCTCATGGGCATGTTCTTTTCAATGTTTGATAAATATTTATTATCGACGTTTAATATATTTTAGCATAATTTAGCATAGTTAAACATAATTTAATACCATTCAACATAATTCAATTCAGTACAGTTCAACATAATTTAACACTTGTAAAAGCATTTAGTTGATTAAATTATGATTAAATGAAAATCATCTATTCTTTATCAATAATTGGATTTATTTTACTAATAATATAAATACTTTTATTTTAAAATTCGTTTACAATTGAAAAATTACATTGTATAATGAAATAAAATGTTTCACAAATTAAGTGCAATATAAAAAATTAATATTACTACATTCATAAAATGTTTATTATTGATGAATTATTATATTATATAAATACATAGATTTGTCATCAATTATGTAACAATTGCATAGTTACTTCAAACTGGTTATCCACATGACTCGAGTCGACATTAACATCATTGCTCACAAAGGAGTTAAGAGGCCTCAAAAATTCATGCCTATGGGAAGGACTGGGCAGTGACCAAGTAAGAGGAGCGAGTTCGGGGACATGTATTTAACAAGCTCAAGACAAGGAGGCGAAACCTCGTGCACAAGCATCTCAAATGACTCTTCTAAAGGAATCTCCTGAACTATACAATTCTCCTCATCAACATTACAATTGTACCAATCATCACACTCACGATCAAGCACACTAGCATTACTTTAGCATTTCTCACTCTTCTCGAGCTTTCCCAGAGAAGCTAAGGAAGAGGGAGGCTCAAAGATAATTAGGGCGTCCTTGAGGGTTTCCATAGAAATGCTAGCATCAAAGGGAGAACCACATGTAAAAGAAGGTGAAGAGATGACTTTCTTACTCTCAAAGTCACATAAATGAGTATCAAATTAAAATTCGGAGCTCAAAGGACAGAGGACTCAAACTCACCCAACAAATAACCCTCAGGTGGGGAAGGTCCAACTCTAAGGTCGGCGTCATGTAACACATGCACAGTACTCTATACATGAATTTTAACCAACTCTGAGAATTAATTTATGAATGTACTTGTCATGTTCTCCATGGACTCTCTATAGTTTTTCATTTCTTGCTCAAATTGCTCAAGTCTAGAGCCCATAGAAATAACAGGAGGAAAAGAGTTAGTCTCATGGTCGGACGATTGATAAGAATCACAAAGAAGGGAGCCATATTCAAGAGATTGGGGAAGGAGCATAAGATTCACCAAATTATTCCTCGTAATTTAATCTTGCATGAAAAACATGGATAAGAGAATGACATCCCGAAGGCCTAACTAACCTCCTCAAACTTATTTGTATCGCCAACTAACCATTTAAGAATATCCCAAACTTAATCAACAATTTTCGAATGAAGTCTCAATACTACAAAAGAGTACAAGTTTCATAATCCACACACTCACTAATAGCGCACAAGATTTCCTATTTTCCATATGAATAACTGTAATGAGCATATTAAGCAAAACATTTAAAGGATCCCCATAATGGTAAATAATTATTGCTTATATGGGGCGAAATGAAAATTTACCGTTTTCAAAAACAGATTTAAAATATTTCAATTTCTAAGGATGTTTAGTTTTTTAATACACATGACTAATCTTAACACACAAACATCACTAAAATAAATATTGAAGAGCTATGAAAACACAAGTGGCCTAATTTTGCGCCACTATTCCCAGCAATGATGCTAATTTGGTGAGTAGTATTTTGGACAGTGAGGGTGGAAATTTTGTTGTCCTCTGGGACAGAGTTGAAATCAAGTCACTTGTTATTTTACCCAAATCTAACGTAAGGAAAGTAATAAATGTGACTAAGTATGATAGTTAATTAAACTAATTGTTCACTAAAATTTTAGTCTAAATATAATTAATCAAACTAATCTAAAACAAAATACAATTAGCACAATCAATACAAAACATGATTCTAACTAACAATAGAGTGACAAAGCATATGATTTAACTGGGAAAACATTAAATCTTCTAACTAAGAGAAGCTAGAGAAAATAGAGTAGCTCAAAAAGCTTAGAAATTCAACAATGGAGGTTTGGCATCCATCATTCAAGCAAGTGGCTAATCTAACCCATAAGTAATCATATGTTCAACTTGTCAAAAGTGGATTTTCAAATCCCAACCTGAAATCCTAAATGAAGAAGGGGAGAGCTGAAATGAAGATTTGATATATGAAAGAGCAAGCTTGAAAATAGAGAAAGGAAAAAAAAAAAAAGAGATTCGAAAGTAAACAACATCATTGAAGTATGAAACTACAAATGCAATTGAAGAGTTTGAAGAGCAAGAGATTCAAATGCTCGTAATTGACAATTAAATAACTTGAAATGTGGCTATATTAGCAAAACTGAGTACTGATATACTCCTAAATACTACCTTCAGAACCCTAAAAACCAAGCTAACCCTACTTTAAAACCTAGGTAATTAAACAACCGAGGAAACAGATTTACATAGACTTCAAATTGGCAAACTTGATACAGTCATGCCATGTGGCATGGGCAGACTGTGCCAAGTTTTTGGACTTCAGCACAGGAACAAAGCAGGACAGGAATTTGGCACAACCATCCCAAATTTTTGCCTTATTCTCCTACCTTGTTTCTTCGACAATTTTTGTACTTATTGACACGACCATGCCTCATGGTCATCCGAGTTAACGTACCCAACTTTTAGGACATTTGTATCCATTATTCATCATTTGAGCAATTGTCTTTATTACATACATGCCAACAAAACAATAATGAGCAACCTAATTTACCAATTATTATGAGCAAAATCTAGATATAATCAGCTATGAAAATCATGCATATTGAGCCCAAATAGTTATCGGTGTTATCCTGAGAGGAAATGGATTAGCTTAAAAGCTTAAAAACCAATAATAACAGCTAGCTTCCACTGCTAGAGCAAGTGGATCAAACTTGGGGCTTGGCTTCCACGTATTCTCACTAATCTCGCCTAGCTAATTCTAATCTAATCCATAGCTAACCAAGTATTAAACTTTTCACAAGTGGGTTTTCAAACAGTAATTGAATGAAGGCGTTGAAAATAGAGATGTAAGATGAGAAAGATCAGGATTAAAAGTATAGAAAGGGAAAAAAAAGATTCAAAAGAGAACAATATCATTAAATCATGGAATTAACCCAAAGCAAGAAGATTTGCATGCTAAAAGAGAAGAGTAAAGGAAAGAGATTGAGCAAACTAGTTATTCAATTGAAGAGCTTGAAGGGCAAATGCCATTAAAAGAGATTTGAATACTTGTAATTGACACTTATATAACTCGAAACATGACAATGTTAGCAAAACTGAACATTAATATACTCCTAAGATCTACCTTGAGAATCTTGAAAACTAAGCTAACCCTACTTTAAAACCTAGATAATGACACAAAAGGGGAAAGAGATTTACATGGACTCCGAATCAGCGAACTTGATATCGTCGTGCCATGTGGCATGGGCAGACCATTCCAGATTTCTAGACTACAGCACAGGAGCATGACAGAATAGGATTTGGCGCGACCATGCCTAATTTCTACTGATATTTTTATTCCTTATTTCTCTGGCAGTTTTTGAACTTGTCGGCTTGACCTTACTTCATGGTTATTCCAAGTTAACGTGCCTATTTGTATCTATTATCCGTTGTTTGAGTAATTGTCTTTGTTACCCACAGGCCAACAAAACACTAAGGAACAATACAATTTACCAATTATTATGAGCAAAATCAAGGCATAACAAGCTATTAAATTAACCCGTATTAAGTTTAAACATTTATCATGGTTATCCTGAGAGAAAATGGAATAGCTTAAAACCTTAAAAGCCAACAACAAAGGTTGACTTCCACTGCTATGGCAAGTGGATGGAACGTGCGGCTTGACCTCCACTTATTCTCATTAATCTTGCCTAGCTAATTCTTATCTAACCCATAACTAACCAAATATTAAACTTTTCAAAAGTGGATTTTCAAACTGTAATTTAAATGAAGGGTAGAGTTAAAAATGGAGATTTGAGATGAGAAAGAGCAAGAGTGAAACTAGGATAGTTTAACCTGAAATTATGTTAATTTAAATGCTTTTATTATATAAAATTTGCTCAAAATAAATTAGTAAATTAGAATTTTATTAATACTATTCTTTATTTTGCAGGAATTGGAAAAAACTTGAAAAAACAATAAATACTTAGCTTAAAGGAAGCTTTCTGTCAAGTGGAAGAAAGAAGAAAGAAGATGAAGGAGAAAAAATGAACCCTAGCCTAGCCCGCACGCATTTTCCTTCTCCTTCTCTTCAGCATCTCTCTTTCTCACCAGCTAGCAGGCCTGAAGAAGAACCTTGCTTGGAGGCCCATTTCGTGCCTGCCAAGACCTTCTCGGTCTAGTTTATTCCCCCATTTTCTAGACAGCCTGCTCCCCCTCTTTCATTTTGTTGCTTACATACACCTCACGTTATGCCCATTAACACCCCAACAATCTCCCCTGCACTGTTGGTCATCTTCTCCATTATGAGAAAATAGAAGTCTCACTACCTCTTCTTCTTTCCCGGGACAACCATGACTTATCTTTCTTTCTCTCCTCCTTCAATCACTGTCATTCATTATCCCATTATCACATCCAGCCGTTGCCCATCAATCCTATCAAAATCACCTTCAAAGCTTTTGCAGTTACAAGAGCTATAATGGAAGCAGTCAATGGAGGAATGGAGACTCAGTTCTAAGGAATCAAAGATGGTGGTTCTGAGGGCTTGAAAAAAGAATCAGAGGCCGATGGCGGGAGGCAGAAGGAGATTAGGAGCAGAAAGTAGAAAAGTCGAGTTTAATTATTGTTTTTTTTAATTTCATTCTCAGAATTATAATTTTAATTTTTCATAACTAGTGTTAATCTAGAAAATGTGATCTTCTTTGGAAGGCCCACTGGTACCTAATCGCGAGGCAGGCCCAAATGGTTTAGTGGGCCCAAACGGGACCTTTGGGGCTCCCACCAAAGCCTAAATGGAACAAACCAGACAAGGTCCCGCCTCTGGGGATGTAATGCCCCCAAATTGCTAATTATTTGATTCATAGATAATTGCAACAGAAGACTTAATGATAAAAGGTGCTACCACCATCCTGATAAGGACAAGGCTCACTAAAATTATTTAATCTTGCTACTCATATTCAATTCACAATATCTGTTAAAATGAAACACTCCAAGATCAAAGTCCTAGTTCAACTTCAATACAATCGACTTAATCATATCATGTGCTAACTCACACTCCACACTATACAAGTATATTGAATATAAACCCAACTTGACCCTGAGGTCGCCCCAACATTCATGCTATGCTGAATAAACTTTGAGCATATGATGATTTCCTAAAGGGCTTGCTACATGGAGAAACATGTGATACTACATCACCTCAAATGGAAAACATAAAAATTCGAAAATGTGAGAAAAAAACTCAGTATATGCATTCTTGTATTGTAAAATGAGCATCGAAACACTGTTGATGGGCAGCTGCCTTTGCAATTTATTTAGTTCACAGTAACAATGAAAATGAAAGTAATATGAAACTGAATTGCTCATTATTATCTGGATGTGAACCCCTTGTAATGATATGATCTATACATAGGTGTATACCTACTAATCCGATTAAGAGTTAGCCTGAAGTTGCGCAGATAAATGATGGGCTAATGCCCTATAGATGATAACTAATGGGGTTACAGGTTAAATGGCAAATCGCTGTATAAACTGATTCATCGATAAACTCATTAAAAGTTGTGCTTGACAAATATGTTCTGCTTTGTGAAGATGAAGGGAATGGACGTAGCTTGAGTCTTTAAAAATATCATCTGATTTGATAAACATGTTCCGACTTGATAACACTTATGCATAACGGGAAACGATATAACTAGGCCTCGACTTTGTTTCATAAATGTCATTATAAGTACGTGTATTCAGTTAATGATCCTTACTCACATAATTGAGTAAGTAAAAGTATATGTAATAGAAATTGAGTAATGAAATGGTGTACATAACTTGGATATTTCAATATAACTTCAAAACTGAATTAATAAAACTAATTAAGTCCGGTATAAAGTAAATGAAAGTAAAATAGACCACAATGAGATAAATGCGATTACAAAAGAAAAGGCCTTGATGGTGACAAATGAGGGAGTGGTACTGGCCTTTCTGTTGTTGATACGAGTTTAAGGCTCGCTGATGTATACCTTGGTTCAAGATAATAATGAGTACACTAGATTGGCTTGATAAATACATTTGATACATTCTGAATTAAGTAAGTAATAAAGGTTTGAGACTAAAAGAGATATATCTTAGTTTAAAATAACATAAACGGTAATAGCTTGGTATGATAAATATGATTTTTCAGTCAAAAATTCTCCACACCTCCCATAATTCATTCATAAATCAATTAGATATAGAATTCCACCCCAAATGAATCATTGAACTCAATAGAAGCTACTAAGCTCATTAAACTTGGTGTTTTCTTTGTAAAATCTATAATTGCTTCAAAGCTCAAAACCAAGCTCCCAAATTATATACTTGTATTCTTCTTTCTCATTAATCAAGATAAAAGCTCCATGAAAGTTCATGAGTATTCATTTCCCCCTTAAATGACCTTATTTGGCCCAAAATCCACAAAATGAGTGCATGATTAATCTCACTCAACCTTTTTTATTGCTCTTTACACAATTACTCAAAATACTTCCAAAAATCACCAAACTCAAACTATTCAACAAAAATTCATGAAATATTATAGGAAATTTGAAAATAATATGGACAATCTACAATACAATTTTTAGAATTTTTCTCCAAATATACGCTGCACAGAAATTGCAATAATAACCCAATTTATACCAAAGTAGGTCAGTTCATTTTAAAAATGCATAACTTTCACCCTTGGCCTCAAATGGAGCCTAAAACCTCAATATGGAAAGAATAAGAACTCTTAAAAAAATTTCATTTTCAACACGAAATATGATTTCCACAATAGGGTTTCCAAACTGAGGCTAGAGTACAAGTGTGTCAGTTTTGATTGAACCTGCACAGTTCTAGCAAAACATCCATTACTTTGTCCACAGAACTCGAATTAAGGCGATTCAAAAGGTATTTGAAAGCTAACACATGGATCTATCTGTCCACCAAAAATATAATTTTTCAGTGGGTTGATCATTACCAATTTAATCCCAAAATTATGCCCTATTTTCTAAAATTTCCAGCCTCACTGTTTTAGCTTTTCCCCCTCTTTTCACACAAATCCTCAACTTAAACCATTCCTTAAAAGCATGTAAATAAGCTTTGGTCCATCCTAACATCATACAAAATCACCACACGTAATTTTACTTCATAATCACATCCATTAAAGATCAATTTTCAATCAAATACACACACAAACCAAGCTTAATGCTAATTTAATCCAAACCATACATTACTTGGCAAAACCTTAGTTTATGGCCAACTTGGACTCACTTCAACTCATTTTAAATCACCAAAACATCGACATAAAGACCAATATCTTAGAAGATGACCAAATCAAAAATAAAACAATCAAAATCCAATACTTTAGCATTATGCTTGCATGAACATGATTACCCTTAAACCCTAGCATGCTCCAAGCTTATTTCAATCAATAAAAACATCAAAATAACCCTTGATTCTATCAATCCAACATGATCAACAACCATAAATAGCAAAACAAGAATCAAAACTAAAAATCCAAAGAGATAAGTTTAGGGACACTTTAAACTTGAAGAAAAGTACAGATAGAGGAGATATTTGATGGTTTGAGGATGGATGATGGTGGCCAGAGGTGCTAGGGTGTTGGGGGAGGTCAGAGGTGGCTGAAAGCTGGCTGAAAACTGGCCGGAACTAGTTGGAACAGTGGCTAGGGTAGTGCTGCCTACTGCTAGCCGTGTGAAGAAGAGAAAAAAGAAGAGAGTTTGCTTCTTTTTTTGTGTGTGAAATTTTGATGATTATCTAGTGTGAGGGTATACTTACATATGTGGGTGAGAAATGAGATCAAAAAGTGGCTTTTTGCTAATCAAAATTAGGTGCTAAAATGAGCAATTAGTGAAATAACAATGTTAGCAAAGTTTTAGGCTTTTGTTTTAAGTCCAACAAGCTAAGTTCGGCCTTGAAAAATTATTTGAAGTGTTGGAAAAATTTTGTATTGCTCGGGATTAAAGTTTACCGAAGGTAAGAAAATAATTAGTCACTAAATTATACTTACCGAGGCATAATATCGATTTACCCGATATTTAATCAATCAACAAAACTTGAATTAACAATTAATAATACTTGAATTATAAAGTGGGATCCAAATGAAATATCCCCCAACTGGCATGATTAAATATGATAAATAAAAGTGAAAAATTTAAATGACATAAGATAATTCGGTAAATATATAAATTGAGTATAATTGAATTAATAAATATGCTTTGAGTAAACAAATAACCATGATTAATTAAATAAATAAACATGATTAATTAAGTAAATAAATATGATTTAAATAAATAGATATGGGTTAGGGTCAGGTTATTACATTCTTCCCCCTTTAAAGAGTTTCATCCTCGAAACTTATAATTTTTGACCATGAATGCTATGTCACCTCAAGTATGGATAGTTGGTTTTCACTGCTTCCTTTCAAAAAGGTATGATTAACCCAAGGTGTGCAGCTGCTTAATCTTGCGGTTGAGTATTTAGATCCTCAGTGACTTCACTGGCTTGATTACTTTGGTTCAAAATTGATATTATCATTAAAAGAAAAACTTGTTATTGCAAAGGATGTACTCTACTCTACTGGATCTCTATCTTGACCGCTAATAAGTATAGAACCAATTGCATTTCTTAATAAGTACCCTAATATTGACTCATAAAGCCCAATGTAGCGAGGATTCAATTATATCTGATGTCCAGTCTCTTGACACCCTTGACTAGAGAAGCCCTTTGGAATACTTTATTTCTCATCTGAACATTGATTGCCTCCTTCTTCGGTCAAAATGACCATATGACTCTTGTGTAGTCCTTGCATCACCTTAGCATGTATTTGAATTGTCTTATTATTCTCGATGCTTCTTCTAGCTTACTCTAATACTACTAGACATTGTTTGAGATTATGCCCTTATCAAAAAGTCCTCATATGATATTCTTAATGCACCACATGATCCTCCCCCCTCAGAATAGTCTAAGATCTACTCTAAATAGGGATTTTCTCCCCTTGGCCCATAGAAACACCCGTTTAGTCAATCCTCATCTCACAAGCTAACCTTAAGATCCTTACCATTCATCTTAGTCCTGTAAGTACACAGTCAATTCACCCCTATAATGATACCAAATCTACCAATCAAACTGGATTGGATGTCCAGTAAATATAGTTCTAGCAATACTACTAGAGGCATGTGTATAAAAGATAAACATTCAACTGCCTACTGGTCTCAGTACATTGAAATGACCGGGGAAAGATCTAAAGTGTAGAGAGATGTAATGACACAATGAACTCTTACAATGGTATTTCTTTATTGGTTATAAAGGACCGGCATGTAAGCTGAGTGAATAAAGGGAGAAAGATTTGTAATGAAAGAGGTAAGGCATATATATGACCTATATATACAAGACATGCAGTTTATTCATGATGGTCATGATAGTAAAGTAAATGAACGATGTTATCAAGTTGAGAGGGAGTATTAAGTACTAAAGGTGAAGAAATGTAACAGATTATCAAAGCAGCTTTTGAAAAGTCATACGGTATCTATATATGAGTAAAATGACGAAGATAAGGGTCAACACTGCTCGAAGAAAAATTTTATTTACCTGGTGTTTGAAAGGACAAGACGTCAAGATAAAGGAGTCAGTCTTATGAGTAAACAAGATGACATCCATCAATAACACATTTTGCAGTAAATGGAAGTTTTGGGTAGGCATATAAACTTCGAAACTGCTGGCAGATGGAAATAGCACAAATCGTTGTTTATCATTAATAAGATAGGTTGTACTAGTAAAGAAAGGATTTCCAAAATAATTTGAGTAACGACATGTAGTCACGACCATAGAATAGTATGCCATCATGACGTTACGATACTATAGAAACACGAACAATATGGATCCATTTAATTGCTGAAAGGGTCCTCAATGGTTGGGTCTGAAGCAACCAAAGGCTATGCAAGCAATAAATAAATAGTGCCCAAATAGAAGTAAGGAGTTAAAGTAGGTGACAATAAAAATATGAACATAGTGATGACTGAACAGCAAGTAGAATGGGTCAAATATACTTAGGAAGAACTACAAATCACACAGTAGCGCACACCGGGTGTCATTATAGGCTCCATTATGGAAATAAAGAATTAAATGATTATGATATTCAGGGTTTGAATTGCATGTAAGAAAGGTTGCTCATATGTGTTTAAAGGACTCCCCAAAGACCACATATGAGATTTTTTATAAATACTCCATTATAAATCAAGAGAGTGTGAGTGGCAAAGAAATGATATCTCTGAACAATTCAAGGCAACTAGGGCAGAAATAAGTCAATGACAGGAAGTAATAGGAGCATTGCTGATGTAAGGTTCTAATGTCAAGAATGATAGCTTAATCTTACTCGTACCATCCATAGAGTGCCAAGTAGCACAATGCAAGCTACTGAACTATCGTTGTAGGATTCCCAACAGTAATTCCATCTTATACTGATTTAACCCAAAGATATACCAAGTTGCAAATGTCATTCCCGCAATAGGTTTTAAACATCACTATACTCAGTATCATGTATGCTAATATACCTTAATGAAACTCTCAAATTTTGGAGCGAAACAGACAGAGTTCCGCTTAAAAACTGACTAGAAACCAGGCTTAAAGCCTTGCAATAGATATCTGAAATGGAGAGAAACACTTCAATAGCTTAACGGCTGCATGTCGGAGTTCACAACTCAACGGGTCACACACCCGGAGTTCACAATTGCAAAAATTTAAACAAATAAGAGAAATGAAACATACAATACAACTCCTAGATAAATGAGAGCATGCTGCACTAGTAGGTCACCCAAATGATTCTACGCTCCACTTTGCTAATGCTCGAATCTCAGGATATTACCAAATGATTTTGTCACCCAAATGGAAATAGTTCCTCTATATATGCCCATACATATGAACTGATAGTCAGTAGCTTATTTAACTAGTCTAACATAACTCATGCACACCTTGATAGCTAACTCATAAACACTTGATAGCTCACAGAGGCCCTTAAAACGTTGGCTTTGATACCAACTCTGTAATGCCTCTGAATTGCTAATTACTTGATTCATAGATAACCCAAACAGAAGACTTAATGATGGAAGGCGCTATTGCTGTCCTGATAAGGACAAGGCTCATTGAAACCATTTAATCTTACAACTCATTTTCAAATCACAATATCTATTAAACTGAAACACTTCAAAACCACAGTCTTAGTTTAACTTCAATACAATCGACATAATCATACCATGTGCTAACTCGCACTCCATACTACACCAGTATATTGAATATAGACCGAACTTGACCCTGACGTTGATCCCAACATTTATGCTATGTTGAATCAACTGTGAGCATCTGATGATTTCCAAAAGGGCTTGCTAAATGGAGAAACATGTGATACTTCATCACCTAAAATGGAAGACATAAAAACAATTCGAAAATGTGAGCAAAAACTCAGTGTATGCATTCTTGTATTGTAAAATGAGCATAGAAACACTGTTGATGGGTACCCGCCTTTGCAATTTATTTAGTTCCTAATAACAATGAAAATGAAAGTGATACGAAACTGAATTGCTCATTATTATGTGGATATGAATCCCTTGCAATGATACAATCTATACATAGGTGTACACCTGCCAATCTGATCAAGAGTTGGCCTGAAGCAGCGCAGGTTAATGATGGGCCAACGCCCTATAGATGATAACAGATGGGGTCATAAGTTAAATGGAAAATTGCTGTATAAACTGATTCATTGAGAAACTCATTAAGAGTTGTGCTTGATAAACATGTTATGATTTCTGAAGATACAGATAATGGACGTATCTTGAATCTTTAAAAATATCATCTGACTTGATAAATATGTTTTTACTTGATAACATTTATGTATAATGGGAAACGATAACTAGGCCTTGACTCTATTTCATAAGTATCATTGTAGGCATGTGTAGTCAGCAAATGATCCTTACTCACATAATTGAGTAAGTAATAATATATGTAATAGAAATTAAGTAATTAAATGGTGTAAATAACTTGGGTATTTTAATGTAACTTTAAAACTGAATTAATAAAAGCAATTAAATGTGATAAAAATAAATAAAATTAAAATAGACCATAATGAGATAAATGCGATTACAAAGGAAAAGGCCTTCATGGTGACAAATGAGGAGTGGTTATGGTATTTTCTGAGATAGGTTGCTGATACGAGTTTAAGGCTCGCTGATGTATAGCTTGAATTAAGATAACAGCGAGTACATTAGAGTGGTTTGATAAATACATTTGATACATTCTGAATTGAGTAAGTAATAAAAGTTTGAGACCAAGAGAGATCTATCTTGATTCAAAATAGCGTAAACTGTAATAACTTGGTCTAATAAATATGGTTTCTGAGTCAAAAATTCTGCCCACATCCCCTAGTTCATTCATAAATCTATTAGATATGGAATTCCACCCCAAATGAGTGATTAAACTCAATAGAAGCTATTAAGCTCACTAAACTTGGTATTTTCATTTTAAAATCCATAATTGATTCAAAGCACAAACAAGCTTCCAAATTATATACTTGTCTTCTTCTTTCTCATTAATCAAGCTAAAAGCTCCTTGAATATTCATTTCCCCCTTAAATGACCTTACTTGGCCCAAAATACACAAAATGAGTGCATGATCAACCTTACTCAATCTTTATTATTGCTCTTTACACAATTACTCAAAATGCTTCCAAAATCACCAAATTCAAAATACTCAACCAAAATTCATGAAATCTTATGGGAAATTCGAAAATAATATGGACAATCTGCAGTACAGTTTTTAGAATTTTCCTGCAAGTATGCGTTGCATAGAAAGGGCAATAGCAGCCCAATTTGCACCAAAGCAGACTGGTTCACTTCAAAACTGCATAACTTTCACCCTTGGTCTCAAATGGAGATCTAAAACCCCAATATGGAAAGAATAAGAAGTCTCGAAAAATTTTTATTCGCAACACAAAACATGATTTCCACAATAGGATTCCCAAAATGGGGTTAGAACACAAGTGTATTAGTTTTGATTGAACCTGCACAATTCTAGCAAAATAGCCATAACTTTGTCCACAGAACTCGGATTAAGGCGACTCAAAAGGCATTTGAAAGCTAACACATTGACCTATCTATCCACCAAAATATAATTTTTCAATGGGCCGATCATTACCAGTTTGATCCCAAAATTATGCCTTATTTTCTGAAATTTCCAGCCTCATTGTTTTAGCTTTTCCCCCTCTTTTCACACAAATCCTCAACTTAAACCATTCCTTAAAAGCATTTAAACCAGATTTGGTCTATCCCAACATTATGCAAAACCACCACACTTAATTTTACTTCATAATCAAATTCAATAAGGATCATTTTTCAATCAAATACACACACAAACGAAGCTTAGTGCTAATTTAATCCAAACCATACATTACTTGCCAAAACCTTAGTTTAGGGCCAACTTGGACTCACTCCAACTCATTTCAAATCACCAAAAGATCGTCATAAACACCAATAAGTTAGAAGATGACAAATCAAAAATAAAATAATCAAAATCCAACACTTTAACATTAGGTTTGCATGAACATGATTACCTTTAAACCCTAGCACGCTTCAAGCTTATTTCAATCAATAAAAACATCAAAATAACCCTTAATTCTATCAATCCAACATGATCAACAACCAAAAATAGCAAAACAAGAATCACAACCAAAAATCCAAAGGGACAAGTTTAGGATTACTCACTGTAAACTTGAAGAAAAGTAGAGATAGAGGAGATATTGATGGTTTGAGGATGGATGATAGTGGCTAGAGGTGCTAGGGTGTTGAGGGAGGTCGGAGGTGGCCAGAACTGGCCAGAACAGTGGTTGGGGTGGTGCTGCCTGCTGCTGGCTGTGTGAAGAAGAGAAAAAAAGAAGAGAAGCAATGCTTCTTTTTTTGTGTGTGAAATTTTGATGATTGTCTACTGTGAGGGTATAATTATATGTGGCTAAGAAATGAGACCAAAAAGTGGCTTTTTACTAATCAAAATTAGGTGCTAAAATGAGCAATTGGTGAAATAACAAGGTTAGCAAGGTTTTGAGCTTTGATTTTGGGCCCAATAGGCTAAGTTCGGCCTTGAAAAATTATTTGAAGTTTTGGAAAAATTTTGTATTGCTCGAGATTAAAGTTTACAGAAGGTAAGAAAATAATTAGTCACTAAATGATACTTACTGAGGCTTAATATCGATTCACCCGATATTTAATCGATTAACGAAACTTGAACTAACAATCAATGGTACCTGAGTTGCAAAGTGGGACCCAAATCAAATATCCCACAATTGGGATGATTAGATACCAAATGAAAGTGGAAAATTTAAATGACATATGGTAATTCGGTAAATATATAAATTGAGTGTAATTGAATTCATAAAGATGATTTGGTTAAACTAATAACCATGATTAATTAAATAAATAAACATCATTAATTAAATAAATAAATATGATTTAAATAAATAAATATGGGTTGGGGTCAGGTTATCACAGGGGATCCCCAGTATGAATTTACCATCCTAGCCCTTGCTCCAAGGACTATAGAGTATCCACCTCGAGAAGAAGATTTGGACGCTGAGGTATTGGGCTATGACAGAATTGATTTCACTGTCTCTTTATTTTATTTATATCTATTGGGCTCTCCTTTGACTTGACTATTGGAGAGGTGTTCCCCGGACCACAACCTGGAGTGCCTTTTTTGCAGGTTCGACCAAGGAAAGGAGCCCATCAGCTGATCCTCATGTGACATCTCATAAGCCCGAGCTCTTAGCCCACGTCATCTTCAACAAAGGTATGAGAAAGTCCTGAAACAGATTTGGCACCGTTTGTGTGGAGAGATCGGTGAATGATGGAGTCAGTGACACTAGACGGACATAGGCTAGCAGAGACAAAGCGACCATCACGGAAGCACCAGTCCCTCCTGAGGTCATAGATGCCTTAAAGAGTTCTCGGGCGGACCCCAGGTCTGGCAAGAGGCCTATGTCATAGTGGTTGCCCTCAAAAACGTTATGTCCACCATGATAGACACCAGAATGCAGCAAGACTCTGAGCAAGTGAAAAAGGCGATGGAGGCCGCAAGCTGCGTGAGGCCTCTCCCCCGTTTCGAATATGTGCCTACCGTGGGCTATAAATCTTCCCGTAGGAGTAACCCCGTGTCGTCCCCCACCGTAATGAGAGAGTACAAGAGGCTCCTCGTGTTGACGGAGACCAACAGTCACGGGAAGAAAACCGCGACCATTCCATTGGGGCCAACGCATACCCTAACTTTCGCCCAGGCCATGAACGTCCAACAAAGTCAACCACTGCCTCTACGCCATATGCAACGCACTCACGACGAACCGCTTGGGGTTCGAAGAGCAAGAACAGACCATGCGGCCTCGGAAAGGGATCTTCAAACGATAACAGACTCCCGAGCATCGTTCTGACCGTGAGCGTACCCGAAGGCCCCTTCGGGATAGGCACAGCCCGCGGTCTCACCATCGTGATAAGACTCAACTCGGATCCCCGAGAGGCAGCCCTTCCCAAAGGACTTTGTCACTGGTAGAGGTGGAAAGGCATCTGGAAACCCTCATCAAAGTATCCGGCACGACCCCTCGGGTAGGGCCCGTCCCATTCTCCACACCGTTCCGCACGGAGATTGTCAACCCTCCATGATATGGAAAGCTGAAGATGCCCACCCTAGACCTCTACGATGGCACGGCTAATCTTGTGGAACACCTAGGGGTTTATAAGGCACAGATGTACGTCAAAGATATGGATGACACATCGTACTGCTGATATTTCCCCGTTACCCTGAAAGGAGTGGCACAATCGTGTTTAACGGCATGCCACCAAGAACCATTTCTTGCTTATAAGATCAGGTGGACAGGTTCGTTAGTCAGTTCATCGCCAGCCGAAAAGAGAGGCGAACCAACATACACCAGCATACTTTATGAAATGTTTCCATAAAGAGGCAATCCTAATCCCGGGTATGGAGGACGGGGTTGCGTACACCTCTTTTCTAAATGGCTTGAAAAGTGGGAGGTTCAAGTTCTCTCTACCGAGCAAAAGGAGACCACTCTTCCAAAGGCACTGAGAAAAGCCGTGGACTTCATCCGCACCACTGAAATCTGCATCGATAGTTTAGGTGCCCTAAGAAAGGCTAAAACCCTTGCAAATAGGAATCCTAGTAGACGTGACAAGAGCCATGGCTCAGGGGACCAAAGGCCGCGCCTTGAGGTTGTTAATTCGCAGTTTACCACAGACCCTCAAAGCATCCTCATGGAAGTAAGAGATCATCCCATGCTGAAAGAGCCTCCTCCCATGACATTGGCACCTAAACCCCAAAATGCGTGAAAATACTGTGAGTTCCACGAGCAAAATGGACTCACGACTGCCGAATGTTGAGAGTTGAGGAAGGCTCTTCACGAGCTGGCAGATAAGGGGTAGATTGGCCGATTTTTGAAGCGGGGTATGCGGTTCCTACGAAAGGAGCATAAGCTTGTACGGCCCAAACCATGAGACAAAGAGTGCTCCACCAAGATAGTAGCAACTATTGCCAGTAGATATGCTGAAGGCATCACTCGGTCTACTTGGAAGGCTCAGCTTCGGGGGGCCAGCAGGTCCTTACTGCTGAACAAGGCAGTCGTGTTACGGTCCCCACCATGGTGTTTGGTAGGGAACAAGGGCTGCGTTTCACATCCCCGTATAACGACCCATTAGTGGTAGAAATAAAGGTGGCGAGTGCTATTATACATAGAATCCTCATTGACACAGGGAGTTCTGTGGACATCATCACTTGGGATTGCCAGAAGAAGCTAACATATCCGGAAGGGACATCATCCTTTTGGTCCATTCGACCTTGGGTTTTGGGGGACAAGATGTGAACCCTACCGTAGTGATTCGCCTTCCCTTATGCTTTGGAGACAAGGTAAGGGCAAAGAATTTGGAGGTGGACTTCTTGGTTGTGGACATTCCCATGGCCTATAATATCATCCTAGGGCGACCTACCCTGCCCAAAGTGAAGGTGTCATCACTCTCTGCCTGTTTCAGCTTCAATTTGAAGCTAATGATGGGAGTGTAGGCACGATGTGAGAAGACCAACGCTAGCTCGGGAATGCTACCTGGTGAGCATTCATCCTCTCGTGGAACGGATGAATGAGTGAGGGCCTCTGCAAGCAACTGGTAAGAAGCTGTTGGTAAAAATTGAGAGTGAAAAACTGAAAAAGGAAGCCGCAAGCATACAGCTCTCGCTGTGATACTTGAGGGTCGAATCCACAGGGACAACGTGAGAATTTAGGTCATTTATAATGAAACGATTTAACTAATTATCCTAATGTGGTCTACACTAAACCAAATTAAATCATTTAAGGAAAACATAAATGTTTAACTTAAACTAAATAACTAAAATGAACTAAATCTAGCATTTGACTCACTGTGAGCTTATTAAAGAAACTATTCATTCAACATCATTCAACGTTCAACACCACTAAAATCAAGAGTTAAACACTAACCAGGGCAACCTAATTTCCAAACCAAAACCAAAAACCAAAACCAATGAACCAAAACCAACACCAATTGAGCAGAATTAAAACAGAGCATACTCAGGGAGGAAGCAAGATCGAAAGCATCAGTAGGTGAGGGGAAAGAACGAATTGACTGCAACTCCAAATAGGTAGCAGGGGAAGGGAAACAGGGTATGATAATGGAAACAGAACTGCAGCAAGTAAAGCAAAGCACAGTAGGGGAGGGGAAGGGATGAATTACCAGCACTGCAGCAGCAACGGGGGAGGAATTCGAACAGAACAGGGCAGCAACAGGGGAGGGGAAATTCGAACTACAACCTACCAACACAGGGCCTCCTCGCTTTGCAGCTCAGCCCTCCAACCAACCATGGCAGATTCGCCATTGAAAACAAAGCAGAACAGAGTGAACAGGGGAGGGGGCAGAAACCGAATGAAATTCAACAAACCAACATCTGATTTTTGCAAAATCAAACCACAATCGCGAAATTACTACTGGAAAATTCGAAAGTATAGCAAATTGTAAGAAATTGAAGGCTGAAAATCGAAACCCTAACTTGAACTAAACCCTAAATTTCGAATGATGAAAACGAAAACAAAAATGAAATCAACTAAACCTAAACCTAAAACGGAATTAAACCTAAACTAGAGCCTAAAATTACCTAGCTTCAATGGCGTCTGCAACTCGAATTTATACTTGAACACTCTTTAATCCTCAACCCTTCAATTCGCAGATGTAGTGTACGGTGGAGATGGAGGACAACGAAGGTGGTGTCGTAGCGATGGCAACGTGAATGAGGGGACGGAGGTTCGAGGAGAGAGAAAGGGAAGATTAGAGAGATGCGAAGATGGTGAGGGGTTAGCAAGTGAAGGGTCGAGGTTGGTTCTGGGTTTTCTGGATGAGGGACGCGAGATGCAAAGGAGAGAGAAAACGAAGGGGAGGGGGAATTAAAAGAGCTGAACCGGTTTTCTGGGAAAAGGAGACGAACCGGTCCTGTTCATCTAGAGCGGGTCCGATTTTTTCTTGAACTCGGCCGGTTCACTGCAATTCCCAACATTTTCCGCTATTTTTCTCGCATCTTTGGCCATTTTTCCAAAATCATTCAAAACCTGCAAAATAAAATAAAATCAGATAAAAATCTTTAAAATACGATAAAAACGAGCATAAAATTAGTGTAAAAGTACCTTAAAAATTGCTCATTTTTGGTGCGAATAGAAGCCCCGGACAGAGCTTCCCCCTATCCCTCCACCAGCTGGAAAGGGCTTGGTTATACACACCCTAGCCCCTACTGGGTCTGATCGATCTCACCCCGAGGCTGCAGAAAGTGTGGAACAAGTGCCGTTAGAAGACAGACGCCCCAACCGTACGGTCCAAATAGGCCGAGAAATAAAAGCCGCCACTCGCCGCTCGTTGATCTCACTCCTGAAGGAGTATCGGGATGTATTTGCTTTCGGTCGTGCAGAAATACCCGGCATCGATCCAACTATCATGGAGCACAAGTTAAACGTTAACCCACTTCACAAGTTGGTCATTTAGAAGAAATGACACATGGGCGTAGAGAGAGCGGCCGCAGCAATTACAGAAGTTTATAAGTTACTACAGGCATGATTCATTAGGGAGTGTCAGTGCCCCGAGTGGATCTCAAATGTGGTATTGGTAAAAAAACCTAAGGGGACTTGAGG
>NCQV01145536.1:0-10465 GCA_002740545.1 Lophocereus schottii | reverse complement strand
GTAAGTCTTTAATCTCCTGTGCCCTCTTTTCGGCATCCCAACTAAACTTGGTGGAAGTTGGAATAGGAATGAGATCAAGGGGACTCCTTAGAGTGTACCCATATACTACTTGAAAAGGGGAGAGATGGGTAGACTTACTTGGTGCTCTATTGAAGGCGAACTCGGCATGGGGGAGCAATTCATCCCAATTCTTGATATTCTTCTTCACAAAGACCCTTAGCAAAGTGCTTAATGTCCTATTAGTGACTTCCGTTTGCCCATCAGTTTGGGGATGGCAAGTAGTGCTAAATTTGAGCTGGGTCCCCAATTTTCGCCATAAGGTTAGCAAAAAAATACAAAATACAAAAATGCAAAATAAAAAATAAAAAATGAAAAATGAAAAACACAAAATGGAAAATACAAAAATAAAAAAATAAAAAATAAAAAATAAAAATGAAAAATGAAAAATGAAAAATAAAAAAACAAAAACTAAAAAATAAAAAATGAAAAATGAAAAATAAAAAATACAAAATACAAAATACAAAATACAAAAAAAAATGAAAAATAAAAAATGAAAAATGAAAAATACAAAACTAAAAAAATAAAAAATAAAAAATAAAAATAAAACATAAAAAAATAAAAAATGAAAAATGAAAAATAAAAAATAAAAAATGAAAAAATGAAAAACAAAAAATAAAAAATAAACAAATGCAAAATACAAAATACAAAATAAAAAGAAAAAAGAAAAAAGAAAAAAGAGTAAACAAATATTTTATAAAATTTCGATAATTTCATGAATTATCACATATTAGCTACATTCTTATTATTTTAACCCACTTCAATCCACTACATAAAAAATGTACCAATTTCAACCCACTTCAACCAACATCAACCCACTTCAACCTACTTCAACCTATTTCAACCCACCTCAAAAAAAAAACCAACTTCAACCTACCTCAACCCACCTCAACCTAATTCAACCTACTTCACCCTTTTACCCACCCAATTTACCCACGAAAAGAACAAAGCCTATATATGTTCAAATGTTTGCTCACCAATAGAGCTTAGTAGTACGTGATTTGAGTGCAATAAGCTTAATTATTTGTAACCCTATGTAAGGGTAATTGAGCAGATTATAATAAATAAAGCCCCTTATATGTAAGGCTGGTTGCTTTCTTTCTATAATTTATACGAGGGATTACCAACCTGTTATTATGCATATATTTGCGTCCATCTTTCCTAAGGCTAGTTGCTTCAATTCATGTCAACCCTAACCTTTTTTTGTTAAAAGGTAACTGGGTTGAATACCGATCCTCCTCGATGAACAGAGCCAGTAACGAGATCATCGATTCACACTGGTGTTCAGAAAGCTAAGTTAAAGTCCTCTCCTGAACAATTAAAGAAGGTAAAAATTAACGCAAATAACTTAGGATTGAAAAAATCAATGTAACAAATATAAAAAGGGTAGATGCAGAGTACATGTTGTTATACACCTTTGTTTCTCGACTTGATATCTAAATCAATGTAACAGTGATTAATTTTTAAGCTTCTTATAATTTTATCAGTACTAATTAATTTCTATGAGATTATATTTTAAAATACGTAAAGATTTGTTTTATAAAATTTTCTTCAACTTTTTGGATTAATAATTGTCATAGATATATATCAATCTCGACTCCCCCGTATCTCACTACGACTATGTTTTTTTTGGGGGGAGGATTGCCCAAAAACTATTTTCCTTTCCTTTAATGTACAGGCAAGTGGAGCCGATGGAATTTACATGAACGTCATGAGTTATTTTGCTTGTTGGGAGACATGTGGACTCACTCCATCTATGAACATTCAACTCCTAAATCACTCCTACGAATGTATACATACAACCAAGAGTCATACGAGCACACATAAGTTAAGTTTTCTTAAACAATATATGTATTTACAGAGGTGTGGTACATTTTTCCACAAGCTTGTTATTATTCGCCTTATGAGAAAACATGGCCAGGGAAGGGGGAACGTTGGTAAATGCCCCCATGCCTAATAGAATTAAACCCACACTTCTTTACTGAAAGACGGATCGACTGCTACTTGACCACCCCTTTAATAATTACAACACACTTCTTCTGAACAATACTAGCAAAAAAAAAAAAAAAAACCCAAATAATGTGAGAACAGGGACAACCTGTGAATTTCAACACCTAGTTAAAAAAAGCTCAAAATCTCAGCCAGACCACAAGCAAACTTATTATCCAGCAAGCCGTTTATATTTGGTTGATCCTTCAACTCCTTGAGGCTTGAGTGGTAGAGTCAAAGTTTAGGACAAATGGAAACAGCAAACATATAAAGAAACCGGTGGCGAAGTCAGGAAATTTGGAGAGGGGGGTCAAAATTGAAAAAAACAAAAACATGGGAAGGGGAAGGTTCAAACTCACGACCACCAACACGCAAAGTCAAGCACTAAACCGCTAAGCTATCCAATTTTCATATTCCTCTTACACAAACATAATGCATATCTCAATTTCGAATTTTTTTAATTTTCTGACTTATACTTATTTTTTTTTTTGAAAAGGGAGGTCGGATGACCTCACTGACCCCACGTTGCCTTCGCCCCTGAAAGAAACAAATCAACCTGCAACTTAACTATGAAAAATTAAGGAAACAATAATCTACCAGCTCATGAAAGGCCACAGCCTTCAACTAAGGGATAATAAATTAGAGTTAAACACTAATTCCTAAAATCTCTATGCCTTGGGACCAAGTTCAGTATGTCGTCCAAGTTGTTTTTCAAAGATGACGACAGATATTTCTAATCGTTACATGGGTCGTTATTGGGTTGACCAACCTCCTTGACTAGCTAGCTAATATGCTTCACATCGACCAACCCGTTGCTCACGTTAACTGGTTCTGCTGTAAATGGGCATGACGGACCTGCACGACCCGATAAGTATTAATTACTAATCGTTACTTGGTAAGCTGTTGCTTACATTGCAAATTAAGTAATTTTAAGACAAATACAAATATCCTAGTGTATTCCGTATGTAAACGTTGACTAATTTTGGTTGATTATAGTCTAGCTTGCACATACTAACCTCAAAAGATATGTTGCATTATTAATTCAATTAAGTTTAATTTGGTTGTTGATTGAATAATTTACCTTTTGGTACACTGAGGTTTGGTATAATGATTTTTGAAACTCACTTTTTTGGATAAATATCTCTCGGACTATGCAGGTTCGGGTAGTTATTTTTTACGGGATAAATATTCATATTTCTGACCCTCAACTTTCTAAAATTACGAATTGATCCTTGATATCCAAATATGACTATTTTTAGTGTTTTTCCTTTTTATAATGACTATACTGGTACATGTTATCACAATTTACTACTTATATCTTAAATTTCTGTGACCAACGGCCCATCACGCTTAGCAAAATAATTAAAACTTCTTTTATGGAAAGCTTAAAGGTGGAAATATCGCAATGGAAAGTTTTGAAGATGGATTTAAGCAAAGATCATTAGATATGCTTGTTCATAAAGAAATGGAAAATCTCGACTTATCTTTTGCTCAAGAATGCTCAAATGATCATGTCCCCTCTCTGCACGACCTCTCTTTTTATAGAGGGTTGGAGATATATAGGATGCCCTAATGGCTACAGTACACAATGATTTTTTCACATGACTGCAGTACACACTGATGGCTACAGTACACTACTTTATTTTACAGACCAAACACTCGTCGAAATAGTATAATAATGGGGCAGCCACTTTTCAGAATTTTTTTAATGACGACAAGACTAGTCATCATTATTGAGATTCTGCATGCCTTCATCTCCAATGATATCCTCCAAATTATCATTATCTGGATAATCATCAAAATCTTCATCTAATTAAAGATGCTCTGGATCCCATTTCTCAAATAATTCAAAAAGATATTTCTTTTCTTTTTCTGAGAAAAACTTTCCAGCTTCAACATCAAAGAGATAATCAAAAATATCTTCAGACACTGCTCACTCCACCTTCATATACTCTTTAAACTCATTACCATAGGGAAAAGTAGTGTTTCCACAATGCATTATCAATTTTTCATATTCAATTAATTCCCAACATTGATGATAAATATTGAAAAATTCAATGGCTCTTGCTAAAGTAGGATCAGTAACTAATTTTCGTTGTTTAGGAACTCATTCTTGTCGTTGATCATCAAGATTGTCGTAATCAACGATCTGAATAAGATAATATGCTGGTTTGGCTTTTCCAATTTCATATTCAATTAATGCGCTATACACTTTCAGATTTAGACATCCGTGAACTGGAATTTTTGTTGGACCTTCAGGAGATTTAAGAACCCAATGGATTGTTCGGAATATGCATTGCTGAAATTTCGTTAGTCTTGAGCAAAATAGGAACTTTGGATTTGGGATTTCTATAAAGTAAAGTACTATCCCATATTCCCAAGTTTTAGTGATAGGGTCATTTAGAGATATTGAATTTATTGGGAAACTAACACCATCAACTCCAAACTTGTCGGAAAAGTAGATAGTTGTACCTCAAGACTCCCAGATATCATATGAATAATGATGATAGAAGTCGATGCAAACTGCATACCACTCATTGAACTATTTTTCTTGAACATGAGAACTTATTTTTTCTTGGATAGCATAAAGGCATCTAAGGTAATTAACTTGACATTCTAAAAGGGAAAATCTTTAGACTATTAGGTAGGCTGTAGATAGTACACCAAAACATAATCTACTTTTTGAATGGAATTTCAGGTTATCAATTAATAAGGACTTTACTAAAAGGAGAAACCCATTCTAATAGATGTGGCATTCCATTAAGGATTTCCCCCTTTTCTGGTAGGAGGTCGGCTTTGATTATCACCATTGACGAGTTCTCGAGTTAAACTGTCTACCAGATAATTCTTCGATCCCTGTATATGTTCAATAGAGAAGGAAAACTGGTTAAGCCATAATTGTCAACGCAGGAGTCGCCCTTACTCTTGCATATTTGATAAATTCTTTTTCACAAAACCAAGTATCCCTTTGCAATTGTTCGAATAAGAAAAGGTTTTGGGGCTAAAAAAATTAAGAACTTTTCAATTCTCCTTATGACTGTAAGGATTTCTTTTTTTATCGTGGAATAGTTGCATTCTGCCTTATTAAAACTTCCACTGCAATATTTGTAGAGTTCTTCTCCTTCTTTGATTTTGAGTACTGCACTCCAGTGGTCATTGCTAGCATCTGTCTCGAGAATTAAGTCATCTCCTTCATTAGGTAAATTAAGAACAGGAAGATTTTTACACATCATTTTGAAATTCTGAACAATCTTTGAATCGTTAGTGATCTATGTCCAACTTACATCTTTTTTGAGTTTTTGCTGTAATGGTTTTCTTAATTTAGTCAAATCTTTAATGAAATCTGAAGCATAGGTGAGGCATTCAAGAAATCTTTCTAACTGCTTTCTATCTTCAATCTTTTTAGAAAATTTTCTATTTTTTCTAGAATATATTTTTGCAGAATAATCTGTTCAAATTTTATCTCTAGACCTAAAAATTCAATCTCTTGTTCAGTATAAATGCATTTATTCTTACCAAGTATAATACCATGATTAATGCATCTTTGGGCGACAGCCAAGACATCATCTTTGTTTTGTTCTATGATTTTGGAAAAGATAAGGATATCATCGATGTAAACTAAACAACGATGATTAAGGTCTTTGAAGATGTTATCCATTCTTCTCTGAAATATTTGGGATGTATTTTTAAGACCAAATGACATTACTATCTACTTATAATGTCCTTGTGGGGCACTAAATGCAGTTAAAGGAATGCTTTTCTTATCCATCTTTATCTGCCAATATCTACTTTTACAATCCATTTTCAAGAACCAAAAGGCTCCATGAATTCTGTTAAAAAGATTGTTTTGTTAGGAATATAATAATAATCAAAGACAGTATTGTCATTAAGCTTTTTATAATTAATCACAACTCTTGATTTTCCTGCTTTTTCTTCTGCATGATCTCTTACCATGAAAGTAAGACTGGTGTGAGGACTCTTGTTATTCCTAATTAATCCTTTATCCAGAAGTTCTTTAATTTGTTTATTAAACTCTTAGATATCCTGGTATGTATACACTATTTGTTTAACTACGATAATAGTGTTGGGATTTAATAAAGTGATTTTAGCGAATGTTTCATTTTTATTCCAGAATTTTAGAGAATTATCAGAGTAGAGTTCTTTGCATAATTTTTCTTGTTGTTCCATAATTTATTCTTTAATAGATAATTCAAGCAATGAGATTGTCAACGCTACTTCTCATTGTGCAGGCATTACCTTCTTACCACGTTGGCTGCGTGTAAATTCAATTTTCTGATGAGTGTAAGCCTTACTTAAATTTTCTACGGAACTAAGTGACCATTAATTGTAAATATTATTTGGTTTATGGTCTGGGTGTATGGAGAATATAATCTTTGAAAATTATTTTCAATAATCATATCATGAGAGGGTTGGTCAGTAGCCCATAAAACTAGTATAATACATTGAAATCCTCCCAATTCTATGGATAACCCTTTCATTGCTTCATTGTGACTCATGATACTATTATTCTTTATCCTTACCTGTAAAGGATTTTTAACTTTTTTTCACATAAACTCCGAAAATAATGATCTTTTCCTAAAGCATATAGAACAACTACTATCTATGTAGGCATACAGCTCATATTTATTATTTCCTTGTAAACATACCTTTATCGGGATATAGATGCTATTAGAATTTGCATTGGTAGCTTCATAGTGTATTTTCATGGTTATGTTTTTGACTCATTTATCCTCATAGATTGATTCACTAACAGTTCTAGTTTTGTACCCAATGACCTTTCTTTCTATACTCATACTTAGATTTACATTGGGCCTTGCAGATTCAAAATTTATTCTACTCATTTCATTAGTCAGGCTAATTGTATCATCTTTTTTAGACTCTTCTTTAACTGATGAAGGTCCTTCTCCTCAATCTGATCTTGTACTGCATGCTTCTTAATAATTGGGATTTAATAGTGATTTTGCCTTCCTCATTGATTTTTATTATATTTTTGTTATTGATCTTTGTAGAGTTGGTAAAGATAGATATCCATGACTGATCAATCTTTATCTCGTGTGGATTGGATTTAATCGTCTGGATTTTTTGCATAGGGGTTGGACTCTCAAATTTTTTTGCCTCTATCATGGTGACCTTAGTGTTTGGATCTATAGTATTATCTAATTTATAGATAATTTTTTAAAATATTCTTAATGAATATCCTCCTCTTTTCATATCCATTTCAACTGTTTTTATCTTAAGGAATAGAAAATTTTTAGCAAACTCATCCTTTAAATTCGCATAATATATAGGTTTACAATTGAACCCTACCGGTCCATTACATAAGTTAGTCTTTATACCTGTGATAATTTGATTATTGAACTTGGTATGCCTAACATCACAGAGCAAAGTATAGAGATCAATATCTTTATCATAATATTATAATGGAATGATTTGATATTAGACACTTCCAGCATGGATATATCTATACTTTCTATCTTTATTATGCTTAAGGATGTTTTCCCAATTAATGAGATTAACTTCTCCCACATCACACTCACAATCTTTGATTTTTAAATCTCCTTCTATCATTTCACATTTGTGTTTGCTTTTTAATTGAAAGATGAACTTTTTATAAATCATACCTTTTTGGATTATGGGAATAATCCAATCTCTTTTGACTTGTTCATTATCATTGTCTACAACAAACTTTTCTCCTTGAAGATCATCAAGACTAATTAAGCCACTTTCCATCATGTAACTTGTTTCTTCACAATCACTTTCTTCATATTCATTGTCCATTATAACTTCAACAATCCCTTTATTGTTACTTAGGGTCAGGTCTAATGCTTCATCTTCACTAAGCTCAATATAATCTAGGCTACCTAAGGTTTCAATAAGCTTTTTATTCTTTCTATTTTTACATTCATTAGCATAATATCCTACTTCTCCGCATGCCCAATATTTGCAGTTGTTTTTCCCTACAAGACAATAAACACTTTCCTAAAAAATCTTTATTTTTTAGGACTTGGTTTGTTATAATATGTTCTTCTATATTTCTCACCCATTTGCTTGTTAAAGCTCTTTTTCTTATAAAATTTTCTTTTTCTTTTTTTTCCAGGTTCTTTTCCCCATTGGTGGGGTAAATCCCAACAAGTTGGGAATTACTTCTTAATTTTCTTTTGCTTTTAGAGATCAAGGCATTGATCATTGATCCGTTTTCTAAAATAAGAGATCCTTGAACCCAAGATATCAATGACATCTGCACGTTCAAGCCATGCCATGTACTTTTCATTAATTATGAAATTTATCGGATACCGTAATTTGTCATAAAACATACCAAAATTAGTCTCATTATACCCAATTTTGTAATAATATTGACTAAACTCAACAATATAATTTTTCAGATATTTTATGTCCCATAATTCTATATTATTAATCTTTCTTTATCATTCTTTTGCTTTTTCTTCAGAATTAAGTTTTGCACCGATAAGTTCAATTTCAATTTCTTTGCATAGATTTTTAAATATAGCAGCTGGTGTTTCCATCATTCTTAATGTATTTTTACCTTCTTCAGTTAACGAATCATACCAGTCAACTACAGTACCAGAAAAACTATGTTCGATATAATTTAAGAAAATTTGTAGCAGTCCACGCAGTATTGAGGTTTAGGATACTATTCATTCCTCTTTTTCAATATTCAAATATTTCTTCTTTATTACGAGCTCCATCTATATTTAAGATATATCCTGTCTAACTAATTGAGGTAAGACCAACTTCTTCAAAAGTTGTAGTTTTTCTTGGGAGCGTACCTAGGTTTTAGAAAATGAGTATTTCTTCTAGATTCACCGAATTCCTCCGACTTAGGAACAACATTGCTAACTAGATTAGTCTCTATTTCTCCTAAGTCGAGTTCTTGTCCAATTTCACTAATTAATCTCATCTTCAATAGTCATTTTACAATTTTTTTTATCTAATTTTCTTCTAATTTCTTCTAAAGGTAACAAACTAAGATCTTCTAATTTAATGAGGTTTATCTGCTGATATATATTTTTTTTTAATAAGATATTATTAGTTGCGTCATTATCATCAGATAAAACGTCATATTAATCGCTAATTGCTCTCATGATCTTGTTCAATTCATCTGGATTCTATTATTTCTTGAATATATTTTGTAGTTGTTCAAGAGTATACTGCTTATACTTCATTTTCTTCTTCTGTTTTTTCAGTTGATTTTTCATCTGATTTTTCTCCTACTTCTTTTTGAATTTTTATATCCTACGGAGGAAATAGAATTTTATTTTTTGGATTTTGAAAAGGATATGTATGCTGAAATAGAGTACTAATACTGGAAGTAGCTTTTCTGCTATGTCTTATTTCGTTAACTAGAGAAAGATGAATTACCGATATTTATTTCTTAAACTCCTTGACTTCGGTATTAATTTTAACTAATTCTGTTTTTAATTCTAAAACTATATCAGGGATATAATTTAATTGAGGTGCTAATGGAGAAAGTCCTTCCGGCGATGAACAATATGTGAATAATTTGGTCCAGGGCAAGTAGGTCATGATTCCAGCATTAATCACAGTTAATCATAATTAATTAGCTTAATTAATCATTAATTAACTTAATTATCTTAATTATTTTTGTTCACGTGGCTCTGATACTAGTTGAAAGAGGGCGTCGAGTAGTACCTATGTGCAAAAACCAATGCAGAAATTTTTATTTTTCGAAAGTAAGTTTTTAAGGATTTGGGTTAGATGTGCAAATATAAGGAACTTAGAGTCCTTTGTGCAATTTTAAAAAGATAAGTTTGGTGATAATATATTGTAGGTTGACGGACCATCTTTGCTCTGACTTTTTGGTGGGAAAAGCTCCTTGTTGCATCCACGTGTATGTTGTGTTTTAAAAAAAGAAAAAAAAGTCAATGCAAGTTAATTAACTGGTTAAAGTCATTTAAACTTTTTTTTAAGCAATACTAGCTAAGATCCGTGCGTTGTTTCGGGACTAAATTTTTGAATAAGTAAATGATACTTTAAAAGTATTGTTAAATAACTATTGGGCCAACCCCAATAAGTTGATATAAGAAAATAATGAGAATTTTAATCTAATTCAAAAGAATTGGGGTAATTAGCCAAAATACTATCACAACTATATATTTTTTTTCCCATTGAGGCATTCTTTTTTATAAAAGAAGTTGCAAGCATACATGTTTTTTTGAGTATATATCCAACATTGCATCAGATTTGAATTTTTAGATTATAAAATGGATATTTTAAAAATACATTACATTATTTTTAATATCAACTCCCTATAACCTTCACCAAAAAGTTATTTGTTATTTCTAAATTGTCCTAAAAATTTGCATGTAACTCTCTGTGTGTGTGTATATATACATACCTACATACATACTTACATACA
>NCQV01145493.1:0-10261 GCA_002740545.1 Lophocereus schottii | reverse complement strand
AATGAGGTAGAAATTAGTTAAATTGCATGCAATTAGCTAAATCAAACCTGAATTCAATCAGCTATATAATTAATTGTGATTTTAGGAGCGGAAGCAAGCAAACCCAACGACTATCGTTTGGCGGCGAAAACTTACCATTGGGGTCCAATGCCACTAAAAATCTTGCCATTGGTCCCTATTTTAACTTTAAGAGAATTCTTTGTGGGAGCTATATTGTAAGCCAATGTGCCACCCCACTATTTCCAATCTTATTCTTTCACACTCAAGGTCTTGGGTTTAAGCCCCCACACTAGCAAATCACGAAAAAAAAAAAATTACCTTCTTTGTAATTATTTTGTAAATTTGAGTTTTAAATGTTCTCAAAACTTTTTAAAATTTTTATACACCAAGAAAACAATTTATTTGTGCTAATTATTAAGAAACCAAGTAATTGTGTTACTTTACTGTTGACGGGTGAGGTAGCGATCATCATTGGGTGACAATGCATAACTCATGCAAGCATGTGGTTAGTCTAAAATCCTGAGGCCACTAATTTGGTGCTTGGTGGGCCCCGCGCTTTGGCTGAGTCCATTAGCCCAAAGGACAAAGTATGCGAATATTATGTAGGATAGTTGCAAGAGTGAATACAAGAGCGCTTTAGGGACTAGACTCCTCCTAAGACCACTTTAGGGACTAGATTCCCCCAAGACCACATCTCCTATTGAAATTAACAAAGAGGCATCTCAAAGGATTGTTTTAGGGGGTTTGGGATTAATGTCCCCCCTGGAAGTTTGAAATCACATTGTGAAAAATTTTTTAAGGCTTAAAGATCTCCATTGTGAAAAAAATATAAGGCTTGACTGTTTTCACCGATTTTGAAAAATTTTGAGATTTGAAGGTCTCCCATCTGTAAAAAAAATTGAGGCTAGATAGTCTCCATCGATTTTGAAAATTTTTGAGACTTAAAGGTCTCATGTCTGTTAAAAGAAAATTGAGGCTAAATGGTCTCCACAGTTCCTGAAAAATGAGACCTAAAGGTCTCACACTTATAAAAATTTGAGACTTGACAGTCTTCACCATTTTTAAGAATTAAAGGTCTCAGATTTGTAAAAATTTAAGGCTTAATGGTCACCACCAATTTTAAGACTTGAAGTGTCACATCTATAAAATTTTAGGGCTTGATAGTCTCTATCGATTTTGAAAATTTTTGAGACTTGAAGTTCTCTCATCTTTTTTTTTTAAAAAAAAAAAAATTAAGGCTTGACATTCTCCACTGGATTTGAAAAAATTTGAGACTTGGAGGTCTTACATTTGTAAAAATTTAGGGTTGATAGTCTCCACCAGTTTTAAAAATTTGTGAGACTTAAAGGTAACACATTTATCAGAAGTTAAGACTTGAAGGTCTCCACTAGTTTTAAAAATTATGAGATTTGAAGGTCAAATTTGAGACTTAACGATCTCCACCACTTTTGAAAATTTTTAAGACTTGAAGGTTTCCCATCTCAAAATTTGACTCTTGGTGATTTCTTTCCGTTTTGAAAAATTTAAGAATATTTTTTGCGTAAAAGATTAAAGAAGTGCATATTTTAGTATGGAGACGGGGTTGAGTTTGCATGCTTCGGACATTACTCATGCTTGGGCAAACAAATTATCCCTCTTGTTTTCCTTTATCTTTTCGAAATCAGGTTCCAATGGCATGATTTGGGCAGCCATTATCTCAAATGATGAGGTGTCAGCATTAATTAACATGCTATTAAGGGATAGCGATATGATTTTGCACCTAGCGGCAGCTGCTGCCGAGGTTCCGCTACCTCTAGGTTGTTAGAACATTAAGACCTGTAGTTTTCCTTTTCTTCTTCATCTTCGACACTCCCCTTCACTTCCTCTCCCTAAAAATGCCATTGCCCGCACCATAAAGCACTCCAAAGTTTCATTTTTGCTCTAATTCTTAAGGTAATTACTCAGTTCTTGCTCACTTTCGAATTATTTGCTTAATTCTTGGCAATTTGAGTTACGTTTTGAATCTCATGCCCACTTTGGAGGATTTGAAGGTTTGCTTGGTTTGGTTATGATCTTCCATTTTTGAGGTTTTGATGGCAGATTTTGTATGGTTACGATGCTTCTAAGGTATAGAGAAGTATTAGAAGTGAAACTTATGTTTAATCTTTGCTCTTTGGTCATTTTTTTTGCAGGTTTTAGTTTTGGTTCTGTTGAATTCTTGTAGAAATGCTATCGAAAATTTTCCATAGGTTTATTGCAAGTCATAGGGTTTTGAAGTCCACCTTTTCAACTTTAAAATTGATTTTTAATGGATCGTATGCAGATTATGGCTGGTATGCAGGATCCTCGATCGCATCGTCGAGGTAATGATTGACTTTATGAGGATGATTATGGGGTTAGGTCTTGGACCCCTAGCTGTTGGTTTGAGACATCTAACTTATTGTATTCGAAGGACAAATGCTGCCCCATCTCTATGATTACTCCGTAGGGAGTGGTAGGTACTCTTGTTGATGCTTCTCAATTCTTGAGTTTTCTTGGAAGTTGACATGGTGATCTTGCTTTTAAATTTATTTTACAGAATTGAGAGTGTGTGATGGGCTATAAGAACCTTCAGCATATCGAGCATCATCATAAGATGCTCCTAGAAATATGAAGACGTTGGCAATATGTGTTGGCTTAAACCCATTGGCCAAGGTCTGTGGGGCCTGGAAGGTAATTCATTGTTGCCTCCTTAGGGGTATGATTAAGAGGTTTTGGATACTACCACCACTTTTTCCTTTCCCTGGGTGAGATGATGATTACCCCCACAAACTTCTGCATAGTAACAAGTGTTCTTTCTGGGCTGAACCCGTTAAAAGTTCTACTCAAACTTCAACTTGGAGAGGGAGTGGCATGTGGAGGTGTTTAGATCTTCAGCCGAGAGGTGGCATGTAGGTTCAACTCCATTGACTACTCCATGATTGTAGAGGTGCTAGAGGGATCCTGGACGGCCTCTCCTATGAGTAGTTTTTTTGCATTTTCATAGTATATCTACTTAGTTGTACTACCTCTGTCAGTAATTGTAATCAATTCCGTCTTCATTAGATGGCCAACTTAGAGAATGTTGCTATGGTAGGCAATTTAGATTGGGGCATTACATATTTCGCCACTCTCCTCAAGTATATAAAGAGGGTTATCGGTGGGTAGGGGGGAATTACCCTACGATGATCTTAGGGACTTGCTTTGCTTTGTTTATACATTAAAGTGTTTTTATTGTCCATTTTGATCTTTACTTTTCCTTTGCAACCTTGGTTCTTGGAGTATTTCCCTAAGACTGCTCCTAGTGCCTAAGAGGTGCTAGCTGGGTGCCTTTTATGGTGCGATGGACTCAGAATAATAACATGAATGATGCTCCTTTCTTGAAGGACATCAATAGTCTTAGGGTGGCCTTGAATGGCCAAACCATTAAGGTTGTAAGCATCCTTCCTTTAGTTGTTTAGAGTGTTTTGATGTCTTTGCCTTTGAAGTATTAATCTTCTATTTTGTTTCAGGTAACATAGGATCCTTGGGTACATGTTGGGAGTGTCCCCACTTCCATTAGTAAGCCTTGGGCTTTCTCTCGCTAGAGAGTTTTTATTAAGGGGCCTTTTGGGTTCATCTGATACGTAGGCAAGGGGGTGAACCAAGGTGATCCCTAATTCAGTGGGGGTTGGGAGATCGAAGCCTCTATACGAGTAAACAATGTTCATATCCTCCCTTATGCTAGAGTAGATTGCTGAATGTTTAGGTAGGGAGGATTGTGTCTATTACTTAGAGGAGGGCGACTATAGAGAGTTCGTTTGAGAGCATATGATGCCTCCGTTACTCCCAATGTAAACTCCCAGCTTATTAATTTTCATTTGCCTTGCTGTTTTGCTTTTCTCACCTTGTGTTGGTGTACATATTATAGCATCCTGAGGGCGTCCTTGTGATAGCACCGAAGTGCGGTATGCTAATGCCTTGGGTTGTAGGAATCCAAGGGGACTAAGTAGGTCAGGGATGTCACTATCCCTAGGCTGCTGAACATTCCCCCAAATTGGTAGGGGTTATACTCCTTTTCTTTACTGATTCCTTTTTCTTTTACACTTTTTTGCTTTGCTCATCGTTTCCAATTTTTCTTTTTAGGTTCAAATAGGAGGATAGCATAGTGATGATTTGGGTATTGTCTAGACTTAAGGCCACTATTTTCTGAATTATGAAATGGTGCCGCTGTCATCGAGAGGACAACATGGCTGAGATAGGGTTAGCTTGCCTTAGTTATTTTCTTTTCAGAATCTTTTTTCTTTTCCTTTGCTAATTCAATGTCTGTTGCTGGACGCTTCTCGATGCTTTCATCGACAGGCTTCCCTCATCTAGGCAGCACAACCACCTTCTTGCTCTTCGGAGTTGGCGACTAGCTCTATTCCCTATCTCATGACTCTGAGGACCTTTACTGGATCGCCTTTATCCCTTGAGGTGGTGTCTACTCTCATGGAGTGCAGCAATAGAGTCAGACCCCTTTTATAGGCTGGAAATAGGGGATGCCTCTTTCATAAGGCTCTGTGTCTTCCTTTGAGGAATGCCAAGAGGGGAAGGCTCCTCTTCTTCACCTTCAATGCTATTGAGATATGGTGTTTATTTGGGCTATGGTATAAGGTTCTAGCAAGGATCTGGCTATTCACCTTTTCCTATCCAGTTCAAGGTCTCATGATATTTGTGGGCGAGTATTTCTCAAAATCCTGCATTTGGGTTTCAAGTCCCAAGACATTCGGTGGATCCTCAACTGTTAGGTTCCAGGTCCTCTGAGTTTCCTACAGCATCCTGGGTCTAAATCATAAAAGAACCTCCAGAGGATAAGGGTAGAGATCAGGATCAGTAAGGAAATGCCCTTATTTTGGGTGTTTGTTTAGACATTTCAATGTTTTATGATTTGCCTTTGGACGATGTATTAATTTTTGCATTTGCTTGCGCATTTTTGTGCTTGTGATTTCTTTCACGTTTTTCATCGCTCCTTTTTATATCGTCATGATCATTGAGCTCTATATTAAAGTGTGCATACGTTTGCATTTAGAATTTGCTTGATATTACAAAGTATAAAAATCCTAAAGAGAATAAAAAAAATCCATAAGAAAAAACTAAAAAAGAAATTTAGCTTATTTTTAGGAAAAATTAGATAACCAACCCCCCATTTTCAATGTGGAATTTTTTAAGAAGAAAGAAGAGGATGATTTGAGAGGGAATTTTTAAAGGGAAAAAGTTAATAAAAAACATAGAAATTTTATTACCTGTGCAAGACATATTAGTAGAAATTCGAATTAGGGATGGAAATTCCCCAAAATATTGTAGCTAGGAGAGAAAAAGAAAGAAAATCTCATTAGTGGATGTCCAGCTAACTCAGAAGCATGAATTGTCACTGAGCCTTAAATCATGCTGGCGGCCCTAAGTGGCCATACGATCATGCGGTTAAGGTTTGCAACGTTTCTATTTTGACGTTCTTTGACTCCTAAATGATTTATGGTATTTTCTACATCTTTTTCTAGCTTGTTTGAGCTCTAAACTCCCTTAAAATTCTTATCTTAAAATCTTCATGGTTTCTTTTAATAAGTGTTTTAGTCATGGATGAAGCACATTGAGATAGAAAGGCATTAAAAAAATTATACCCGACACTTGTTTGAATGTGCTTCTTCTTTGTTCCCTGGAGTTGAAAGTTAAGCTTTTGATTGCAACTTAGCAATTTTAGAGAATAGTCTTGGCATCTTTCAATTCAAGTGTGAGCTTTAGCCTCTTATGGAGGAGCTTGGGGCAATCTTATGGTTTCCCTATAGAAAATGTCATCATGTTGTGCCGAAATATAAACCAGTTGTTCCTTGAAAAAGCTTTAGAAGTTACTTTTCCTGACTAAGGAAGAAACCAACGTGGCTATAGATGGCTTCTGTTGATCTCTTGTGGATTGCCAAGTGACTCGAGCCTAGAGGGGGCTTATTGGACTCGGATGTTCAAGTGACTTATTTCTTTTGTCTCATTAGCCACTGCTTGTTTACTAGGCCAAGGGGTGGCAACATCATTATTGCTACTCCTTGAGCGTAGGAAACTATGTCTATGGTCTTATGTGAGATCATCGTAGGCTTAGATGAGGTAGCCAGGTCTCTCGATTGCATCGTTAGTTAAGGTAGCTCACTATTATTATAGGTAAATGTATTATTGTTTTTTTTTTCTCTCTCTTTTTTTGGGGATGCCATAATATTACTTGTAGTTGCAGATATGAAGCACTTTTTCATCACTGCTCCCCGTAAGATTGGTCGTACTTTAAACTAGATCCTCAACTGAAGGCTAGTGTATCCCTCCATCATGGCCTATTTAATTGAGCACTGGGAGTCCTTTCTCCATTAAGAAAGAATTCACTGGATTATTCCTTAATAGGGAATTATTGGTTTCTAGATATGTAGCAGGAAAATTGATGCATTTCAAGACTCATTTCAGGCTCCATAGCAAGAAGATGGAAAAGCATTGCTCACTAATCATCTAAAGGATCAATTCTGCGAGGGTAAATAGTTTAACTTTGAGACTTACCTAGGGAGGTCCTTGCTGTGCTAGACACCATAGGAGATCCTATTTGCAACCAAAAACCCATTCTGAGGCTAACACAGTAACCTAAGCTCAATCTAGATCAATAAGGTTTTTAACTTAGGGAGTTAACAAGGTGCACCATCATTCAGTGACTGTTATTTTGAATAAGGGAGCATCTTCCCCTTTTGGAGAGTAACCTAGCTCATTTAATACCACCCAAATAAGCTAATAAATGATAAAGGTTGCTTCAGCATCCCCGGGCAGTCATTACAGTCAACTCTATTTTCAGCAGTAGTTGAGGAGGTTAGCTTTGACTCTATCTTGGTAGCTATTTTGGCTCATTCAAGGGCTTGAAAAGGTGTTCAAAATTTTATCAATGAAGGTCCTAAAGTGGTAGATTCAGATCAGAAGGCATCAGCTTTTATCCACCACAAACTCAAAGGAAATTCCCTTTGATCCATTAGATTACCAGCTGCCGTACCTACTATTAGTCGGGTTAGCATTAAGTTTAGCTGCAAATTGCATCCAAGACCATCATTACCAGTCCTTTGATGTTTCTTTAGCTCAACACCTCATTAATAGAGATTAACAACTCCATTAGGTGTCAAAGGTCTGGCCTTAGCTGCAGTTTTTAAGCTGTTTAGTTCAAACTGTCTTTTACTGTTTCGGTCTCTTTATATTTTCAGTTCTAACCGTTGTGAGGGTGAGTAAGGCTTGATATAAGAGTTGAATTTTCATTGTGAGAACACTCATGATATTGGAATACAGTCAGTTTGCTGGTTGCCAGCAATCTTCTTAAATCACTCTAAACTTTATCCTAACGTCCTAGTGGTGTTTAGTGAGTGGATTCTTTATCTGATCTTCTTGTGTTACTGCTTTAGGAAGGTTAGTGGTGAATCTTTCATTCTTGGTTGGTAGAATTCTCCTTTATTCTAGGACATATCTTCCATGTTGAGTTGCTAGGTTTGGTTGAGGCCAAGCTGGCGGTCTTGACATACATCATCTGGTGTGAGAGCCCAACTTTGATTCTTAGTGAGTTTCTCTTGCTAACTGCTACATTGGTTATTATGGAGTTCATTCTCCATCTTTTATGTTCTGAAACTGGCTAAATTAACCACAAAGAACCCTCAGCCAAACACAGTCCATCTACAAAGCACGTAACTCCTTAAAACAGCCACAACCAACCATTTTTCTTGACCTGAACAGCATGGCTGAGAGGGATACGACTTCTCCCCATCCCCAACATCTTGTTAGAGTTCCTAGAGGACTCACTCTAAAACAAGCTCATGAGCTTAGAAGGGATAGAGCTATCTTAAAAATACAAGAAAACATTAGGACCTTGACTGCTCAAATCTAGCAACTCATGACTCAGCCTAGGGGTCGGGATAGAGAACCTGCATAGGACCCTCCAGATGTTTCTGAACCCTCCCTAGACTCATATTATGGCAGCATTTCCTCAATGGGGAAGGCAGACCTAGGAGAAGAAGACCCATAGAGAAGAGTAGAAGCTCCCGAGTTTAATGGAAGCTTAAAGCCAGAACAGTACCTTGAATGGGTACAAATCATGGAAAGAATCATTGAAATCAAGGGCTATTTAGGAGAGAAGGCCTTTAAGCTAGCTATTTTAAAATTGAAACAGTATGCCTCACTTTAGTATGAGAACCTGAAGAGGACCCCAACATTGGAAGGCAAATCCAAAATAAAAGCTTGGGTTAAATTGAAGAAGCATATGGATAAAAGGTTTCTGCCTGCCACCTACAAGCAAGAGCGTTACCCGAGAGTCACTTCCCTTCAACAAGGAAGCATGAAGGTTGAAGAATATATCAGGGGGTTTGAACAGCTAAAGATCAGGTATGACTTAGGAGAAGAACCTAAACAGACCATTATTAGATTTCTCGAGGGGCTAAACCTTGCTATTCTGGATATGGTTGAACTCTAACCTTTTGGGACCTTTGAGGATGCTTGCAAATTGGCTGTCAAGGTTGATAAATAGCTTAAGTCCAGAAGGACTTACTCATCTACCCCAGCAAAGCCTCCTACTCCAGTAAAGCCATTCAATTTATTCAGAGCAGACCCTTCTCCCAAAGAGGACAAAGATAAAAGAAAATAAAAAGAGGCAGCTAAAGAAGCTCCTAAAGGGCAAAAGAAATGTTTTAAGTGCCATGGTTATGGCCATTTTCAAGCTGAATATCCTAACAAGAGAGTCCTTACTATTAGAAAGATTGAGGACCTGGACCAGATGGAGATATAAGAGGCTGAAGAAGAGTTAGATGAAGAATAAGAGACCTCTTATTGACCACCAGAAGGGGGAGGGATGCTGATGATCAAGAGGGCATTTCATGCCAATAAAACCTTACTAAAAACAAACCAAAGAGAACATATCTTTTATTCCAGATGCAAGGTGGCCAGGAAGATATGCAGTCTGATCATTGATGGGTGAAGCTGTACAAATATGGTTTCTATAGAGTTTGTTGACAAACTCAGCATTCGTACCATTAAGCATCCTAGACCACATACCTTGCAATGGCTCAAAAAGGGGAATAAGGTAATTGTCTCTAAGCAAGCTTTAGTAGCTTTCTCTATTAAGAAGTACACGGATGAGGTTGTTTGTGATGTACTAACTATGGATGCTCGTCATCTACTCCTTGGAAGATCTTGGTTGTATGATAGAAATGTTTTACACCATGGTAAGTTCAACACTTATTCTTTCAAGCTGAATAGCAAGAAATGGACCCTAACCCCTCTAGCTCCTAATCATACACGCAAACCTGAAATTAGGAGAGAAAAACTTAGAGAGAGTGCTTTACTAGTCAATAGGAGAAGAGTGAAGAGAGCTATTTCTAAGGGTAAGAATATACTTGTTGTTCTTGTGGTGGAATCTACCCCTAACACAGACTCAGCCTGCTTTAATCCCTTATTCCCCTTTTGAAGATGTCTTTCCTTAAGACCTCACTCCTGGCCTTCCTCCCAAGAGGGGGATTGAACACTAAATTGACTTGATTTCTGGAGTCCCCTTACCAAACACACCTGCAGACAGATGCAATCCCACTGAAACTAAAGAGTTACAAAGGCAGGTCTAGGAGCTTTTTGATAGACGATATGTGACAGAAAGTATGAGTCCATGTTCAGTACCAGCTCTCTTGGTGCCCAAGAAGGATGGTAGTTGGAGAATATGTGTGGACAATAGAGCCATTAACAACATTACTGTTAGGTAGAGGTGCCCCATTTCTAAGCTTGATAAGATGGTGGATGAGTTGCATGGCTCTGAAATCTTCTCTATGATTGACCTGAGGAGTGGATACCATCAAATCAGAATGAGGGAAGGGGATGAGTGGAATACTGCATTTAAAACCAAACAAGTACTTTATGAATGGCTTGTTATGCCATTTGGACTATCCAATGCCCAAGTATGTTTATGAGACTCATGAATGAGGTACTTAGGCCATATATTTGCTTAATTGTGGTGGTTTATTTTGATGACGTCCTTGTGTATAGCAAGACAGAGCAGAAGCATGTACACCACCTGAGGCATATCTTCTCCACTCTGAGGGAGAAAAAGCTATTTGGCAAGCTTGAAAAGTCTGAGTTCATTGTGCTAAGAGTTGTTTTCCTTAGATATGTTGTCTCTTATGATGGCATTTAAGTTGATGATACCAAGGTTAAAGCAATCAGATCTTGGTCAGCCCCAAATTCAGTCATAGTAGTGAGAAGCTTTCAT
>NCQV01145392.1:14469-28249 GCA_002740545.1 Lophocereus schottii | reverse complement strand
AAACTAGAAAAATTCTTAAAATTGAAAAAGCATGAACTTCAAGCATGCCAATTTTCAATTTTTCACAATTTGAGTACCTTTCTAGCGTTATTTACCGAGACTTAATCATTATCGTGCTCAATTGAATCAGAACTTTCAAAAAATGGAAACTTTGTAAAGTCATTGCTATGGGTCTAAATTTTGAATCTTGGGGTATGTTGAGTCTATTTATCCTAGAGGTGTACTAGGTTGATTATCTTAAACTCAAGATAAGATATGAGATTTCTTTGAAAAACTAGCTTGAGATACCTACGCATTTGAACAAGTTAAAAAAAAATTTGGAGACCCAACTCATGATGAGTCTGTTTTTTATGCTAATTCTTCCCATCAGGGCCATTTTGTGAACTCACACGACCCATTTCAGTCTTATGTAGGGTTATCATCGATCCATGACTGGACCGGACCAAACCGGCCTGGATCGAAGACTGAGTTTTGGTAATGTTGGGGACCGTGGACCGGACCTGTCCAACGTTGGTTGGGACTGAGACCGAACCAGTCAAAACTGAACCGGACCTGGACCGGACTGATTTTGGACCGAGTACAAGGTCCTGCACTTCTGCTCGTGGATTGGGGAATGGGGTGGTCCGACTGGCTAGCTAACAGCATTGTAGCAATTGTTTACCATGTTTGTATTTACTTGGGCCTATGATATTTCACTTATTTTCTTAGACAATTTAACCATTTCTTAAACCAATAAACCATTGTACCATTCAATCATTTCAATGATTTGCGAATTGGGATAATGGGATTAGAAGTTAATTACATAATCACAGCACAAATCTAAAGAAACTCTCAAAACAAAAAGTTTAATACGTAACCAACTAGGGAAGAAAGTTAATTACATAACCAAAGTTTGAAGTGTTTTATCAAATATTCAAAGGGACTCAATCTTCAACCAATCAAGTGAATCAACCAATGAACCCAATGCGACTCCCAAACTTGAAGTTGAAACCAATATCTTGGATTTGGTGAAGGATTTCTTTGTAACAATTTGGTCTTCTCTCGAATGTTCAACTAATTGATCAAGTAGTACATGAAATAAAATAAATAAAAGGTCGAGTTAGTAAATATAAAAACCAACAACTAATCTACTAAAGATAAATAATTATGATAACAATAATATAATGTAAAATAAACACAATAAAAAGAAGAAAAGTTACCTCACAATATTAAATGTTCAAAGTATCACCAACATCAATCATATTATCCTTAAGACTCAATTTATCAAGACCCAAAATAAACACAACAAAAAGAATAAAAAATTAAAGTTAGAAAATGTAATCATATAAAGTACATAAACAAAATTCAAAAAGAAATGAAAACTTGAATTACATCCTTATCAAGGTCCCGTAATTCATCGACGTAGTCATCCATATCTAATCTATTACTTGGCCTAAACCAATCTTGTGCACATACAAGAGCTTGGACCATCTTTTCCACAATCAAACCGAACAAAATTCATGAGTTAACAAAAGATAAATAATATATAAATTTATAATACAATACAAAGAAGTACACTAATTAAGTCAATTACCTGTGGGGTTAAAGAAGTTCTAAATGAATCAAGAGTATGTCTTCCTATACTGAATGCTGACTTTGATGCAACCGTTGAAGAAGGGATGGCCAATACATCACGAGCCATACGAACAACCACAGGATATCTAGGACCATGTACTTTCCACCATTCCAACACATCATCCCTACTTCATCCGCTTCAAGCCCCTCATTTAGATACTTTGCAACTCTGTCTTGATGATTCCTTTTCGTCCATTTGGCCCATTTAACTTCTTTCTTAATTGTTATGCGTAAGAGGTAGCTCCACTAGATGCATTACCCTTCTCAACTTCAAGTTGTGCCCCACTACTTTGCCACTTTGATGAGCCAATGACTTGTACATTTACCAATACTCATCAAACAAAGTTTGTAATTTCTCTCTGACTTTCAAAACTATAGCAGTACCTTGTACTTCACCAAACAAATCATAAGGAGGGACCTTAAGACCCGCCAACTTGTACCTAGGATCAAAGTTATGAGCAATATACACCAAAGGGTTCATTTTCTCAGGTATGCTATAGCACTTATCATATTTCATCCTCATCCTCTTAGCAATTTCTTTAAAGTTTGTGACCCTAGATCCAATCTCCTTAATTTCCTCACTTTCTTCATCATTAACATCAATGGTCTTAAGAACTTCCTCCAATTGTCTCAACAAAGTATGAATAGCCACAATCTTAAAGAAAAGCATGTTGGATGTCACATATGAAGTACCAGACAAATGCAAAGTAACATCATAAAAAGCCTTCAAAAGAACTAACAAGTGTTTAACTTGTTTCCAATCATTAGAGTTAGGAGGTATATCTACATCATCATCTTTTGCTAACACCATATTACAATAAGGGTCTCTTTTGTTATACTTTGTGAATGCATGCTCATACACTAAAGCAGTGCTAAGCATCTTATAAGTGGAGTTCCATCTTATAGGAACATCAAGAGAAAAAGAAGCCTTGCTCTCAATTTTTTCTGCAATTACACATTCTTGAAATCTTTACAACCTACTAGGAGATCGCCTAACAAACCTTACAGCAGTTCGAACACGCTTTACTGTCTTCCCAACAACCTTCAACCCATCTCATGCTACCAAATTAAGTATGTGAGCAACACACCTAACATGTAAGAATTCCCCACCAGAGAAAAGAAAATGACCATGTTGTGGAAAGTCACTAATAAGGGCAGTACAAATAGTGCTATTGCTCCCAGCATTATCAACAGTAATAGTGAACAACTTAGATGCTAAGCCCCAATCCTCTAAATATTTTCCAAGATCAAGAGCAATATAATCACCTTTATGACTTGAAATTGCACAAAATTTTAATATTTTCTTATGCAATTTCCAATCATTATCAATGAAGTGGGCAGTTATAACCATATAGTTAATCCTCTGCAGTGAAGTTCATGTGTTTGTTGTCACACACACCCTTTGGTATGAACGTATAAGATATTCTTTCAATTTCACCCGTTCATCCACATATATGTGATAAATGTCTCCTGCAGTGGTAATGCGTGAAGGCATGTGAAGTGCAGGACAACAAACAGACATCATAAGCCTAAATCCCACATTCTCAACCAATCTAAAGGGCAACTCATCAATTATGATCTTTTTGGCTATAGACTCCCTTGCCTCATGAGGATTGAACACCCATGACTTCAATCTAGCTTCTCCCTCATTGTTTGGATCCTTTTCAAAAACTAACTGACTTTGTATCTGTTTACTTTTATTGTCCGGGTTTTCATTGCACTTTGGAAAATGATTTTGCAAGTTCTTCATACCATTCATAATGGACTTGGCCCTATATATTTTACTATAGTAGTTGCACTTATCGGCCACTCTTTTGTCATTCTCTTTGATCTCTTCGAAATGATCCTAACACATTTGAGTAGACTTTCTAGCTAATTGTTTCCCCTTGCTCATGCTTTTTGTTGCTCTTTGAGTTTGCTCTTCTTCCTCCTCCTCAATTTCAATAGGATCATTAGGTTGGTGCTCACTTGGATCGGCATCCATATCAAATGATTCTTCCATTGCCAAACTACTTCTCTTTTTGGATTTGGAGTTCGACATCTAGCATTGACAAGCAATTAAAAAATATATATAAGTAGATAACATCATAACAACATATATAGCAGATGATGCTAATTTAAGAAATAAAAATACAAAACTTAGATTTCGAGAACAAGCCGTAAGAGACTCCGTGATGACTAATCAAATCGAAAATTTAGCTTAAATATCACACTTGGAAAAAGGAAAGGTTCTTAAGTCATCATCGTTATCATATCAACATCACAGTTATCACTCATTATGATTAATTTATCATATCATCACCAATCATTGTCAAAAATTGAATAATAAATATCAATGTATCATGATCATTTATGAATTGTGAGAATTCAATCAACATAGTTGTAGAGAAACAAACATAGAAAATCAAAATACATACCTTTAAAAAAATTCCACCAAAAATAATTCCTTTTTAAAAAAAATTATCTTATTTGGGTGGTGCAGGCTAATCGGCTAAGGCTAAGTCTAGGAATAAGAGCACGACTTGTATTCTAGAGCTCAGATGAACAATTGGAAGAGAAAAATGGCTTCCACTCCCACCCTCAACGTTAACCAATTCTCTCTCTTCACCAATGCAACCCTCAAATAATTATGATCATTATCATATCATCATAATGGATATCATCATTATCAATTTATGATTATCAAATATCAACAAAGAAGTACACTAATTTCATTTCAAATCAGCTTTAACCTTTTTTTGTTATGATATCATTATCAGTTAGAAACTTTGAGGAGGGCTAGACATTAATTGTGTTTTGACTTTTATGGAACAATAATTGTCTCACTCTCACTTGTCTGCATGGGTTGATGGTCCTAGGCTAGTAGGATTCTAGCAAGACATTAAAAAGAAAAAGTGGGGCCGTAGGGGTCCTCTTCCTCACACTCTAAAATTTATCATCATATCATTAATTTATCATATAATCAGTGACACTGTGACAGTAATTGATATCATCATCATCAGTAATTGATATTTGATATCATCATTATATCATCATTATCATCATATATTGATCATATCATTGTCATGATATCATAGTGACATTGTGACAGTAATTCATATTTGATAGTTCATTACCCAAGCCCTAGCAAAGTAGCGAAGCAGGCAAGTAGCAAAGCATAGTGAAAGATTACCTTAAATTGATAGGACAGGATGCCAAGTGTGAGTAGTGAGCAGGCAGAGTGGCGGAGTAGGGGCTCAGGCCTCTGCTAAAGGGGCTACCAGTGGGACTGCCGGTGGAACTGCAGTGGAGAGTCAGATAGAGAGAGGGATAGAGGGTCGGAAGGAGAGAAGAAAGCGAAGGGGTTGCTATAGTACTGTGATTTGTGACAATGGCAAACTGGAGAAGGAATGACCAACCAAGCAAGGGGCGAACTAGGGTGAACCATGAATGTGATTGGTGATTGGTGAACGTGACCTGAAGCGTTAAAGCCCAAAAAAATTACCCAATAAGCTCACAAGTACAAGCCTATAAGCCTTAATGTTTATTGGATTCTCGGTCCACAGTCTGGTCTTCTAGACCGTCTGGCCCAGACCGGGACCGGACGGAAGACCGAACAAGGCCAGCCCAAGGATCGCAGACCGGACCGAATTTGCCCGGTCCAATCTGGTCCGGTCTAATCCAAGCTGATCTTCGGTCCGTTCTGGTTCTTGACCAAATAATGAACAGCCCTAGTCTTATGTGTGTCCTGTTTTATGTGATTATTGTGAGTCTCCTTATCATGATGTTTGTAATTGCCCATGTCCTACTTACCTTGATGCTACATGTGCAAGTATGGAAAAGAAGATGAATGATATGACTGATAGAATGATAGAGACCATGAAAAAGATAATTACTGAATATTCTCATTGTTTTAATCAGAGTAGGGATAATTATAGTGCGACTGACTCTAATTTAGGATCTCTTAAACATGACATTAGTCTTTATGATGATTTTGAACCCTCTTATCTTACTAGACGCAACTTAAATGATGACCTGCCTTTGCTTAGTCCAGAACAAGATAGTAGCCTCCCTACATCTCTATCACAAGACTTTGCATCCACACTCGCTTACCTAACGATGTCACTGAGGATATCCTAGTTTCCTCCAACCCACCCGCCCTTTTTCATCACTCTTGTGAGTGTGAGGTGGGTAAAGACCTTGAGAGAGCTAGTGAATTAGATCTGAGCATCACGACTGAAGTTTCGTATTGTGATTTAGATGATTCAAAGGATATTTTACAGGAGTCATGTGTGGAACTCATTGAGCCCGCTAAATTGGAATGTAATGATGATATTCTTTCTATAGAACATGAATCTTTTGTATGTGGGTTTGATGACAATGAACATTTTGACAATGGTTTCTGTGCAGAATATGAATCCTTTTTATGTGGGTTTGATGTCAATATGATTTTGGATGTGATCTATGTGCTAAGTATGCATCTTTTTCTTTTGACCCATCCAAGTTGACCTACTTTTTGAATATTGCAGGTCTGAATTTGTTGAGTCTGAAAACATTGCCACTAAGAATTTTACTTTGGCCCAGACTCATACACATATTGAACTTAAAGGACTTATGGACTTAGGGCTCACTAATTTGCCTAGACTGCCCATATCTGATGACAATCACATTTCTACGCCGATGACCAATCTACTGGCTACCTTTAAATACATTTGCCTATTTGATGTTTGGGCCCAACGATTTGATAAATTGAAGCGAGCCCTTACCTGTGCTTTATTGCCATGGTGGATGTACTCTTGCTAGCTCCAACTCTATACTTTTTAGTAATGCTATGTTATTGAGGGTTGGTCTTCTGTGTTCGATAAGATGCCACGTGCTCTTTGATTTGCATAGTGCTATTTCATTTGATATGGAGTGGCTAAGCACATTTCGAGAGGCTATAGTTTAGGTGTACTTTTACACCTGACCTGGTATGAACGTTCCTCTTTATCTTCTCTTTTTATTTTGTTTTCATTTGTATATATTTGTTCCTTTGTTTTATTTTTATTGTTTTTTTTTGAGTTTTAGAGTCTTGTCTTTTCCTTTCTTTTTGAGTCTCTGAAAGATTTCGGATAAACTACACAAAAGTACCCTCAGTTTAGTGTAAACTATTTTAAGGACCACCAAATTCTAAAAACAATTATAAGGTACCTTGTCTTTTGAGAAACTAATAGAAAGGACCCTCAAATCTTTATTCTAGCTATTTTCTAGACCTAGGCACTATTCCAATTTGCAAAGCATGCCCAAAAACTTTTTATATTTGCAAATCTACCCTCAATCCTTAAAAACTTACTTTCGAAAAGTTTAAAATTGTGTTTGTGATATTTTTCCCACTAGTATAGCTTGAGGCCCTCTTCCAACTAGTATCAGAGCCACGTGCACAAAAATAATTAAGATTATTAAGCTAATTAATGTCTAATTAAGCTAATTAACTGTGATTAATTGTGATTAATGCTTGAATCATCATCTGCTTATCCTAGTCCTAATTAGTCACACATTGTCCACTCACCTGAAGGTAACATCTCTTTAGCACCTCAACTGAACTATATCACTGATATAGTTTTAGAATTAAATGCTGAATTAGCTAAAATTAAGACTGAATTAAAAGATCTTAAAAATCAGTTAACTGTTATCCATCTCTCTCTTATTAGCGAAGTTAGACACAGCGAAAAGCTACTCCTAGAGTTAGTACTCCTTTTCAGCTTAAATATCCTTTCCAAAACCCCAAAAACAAGATTCCATTTCCTTTCCAAGAGATAAAAACCTAAAAAAAAGTAGGACAACAATCTGGTAAAAAATCGACTGAAAAGAAAGAAAAAGAAGATGGAGTATAAACAATATACTCTTGAAGAGCTACAAAAAATGTTCGATGAAGAACGAAATCCAGAAGAATTAAACAAAATTATGAGCACAATTAGTGATAAATATGATGTTTTATCTGATGATAATGAAGAAACTAATAATGTCCAGCTAGAAGAAAAAATATATCAGCAGATGAATCTGATTAAATTAGAAGATCTCAATGTTTCAGCATTAGAAGACATTAAAAGAAAACTTAATAAGAAATATGGTAAAATGATTAATGAAAATGAAATCAATGAGATTGGAGAAGAAATTGACTTATATGAAACAGAGACTAATCTAGTTAAAAATGTCATTCCCAAACCTGAAGAATTTGATAAACCATCCAGAAGAAATACTCATTTCCTAAGAACTAGGTATGTTCTTGCAGGACGTATAAGTAATTTTTTCTTCGGGTTTATCCCAAGGAAAATCACGACCTATGAAGAAATTAACCTTACCTCAATTAGCCAAATTGGTTATATCTTAAATATTGATGGTGTCCGTAATAGAGAAAAAATATTTGAACACTGAAAAAGAGGAATGAGCAGTGTCTTAAACCTAAATACTATATGGACTGTGGCAAACTTCTTAAATTATATCGAACATAGTTTCTCTGGTACTGTAACTGACTGGTATAATCCATTAAGTGAAGATGTAAAAATACATTAACAATGATGGAAACACCAGCTGCTATGTTTAGAAGTTTGTCCAAAAAAATTAAAACTGAATTCATCAGAGCCAAAATTGATTCTGAAGAAAAAGCATGAGAATGGTAAAGAAAAATTAACAACATAGAACGATGAGATATGAGTATCTAGAAAATTATATTACAGAATTCAGTCAATACTATTACAAAATTGGGCATAATGAAAGAAATCTTGGCATGTTCTATGATAAGCTGCCATATCCTATAAATTCTATAATTAATGAAAAATACATGGCATGATTAGAAAGAACAAATATTGTTGATACCCTTGGTTCAAGAATTTCCTATTTACAAAAATGGGTCAATGAACAATGTTTTCATCTTCAAAAGCAAAAGAAGATTAAAAAGCAGTTCTTGACTTGCTGAGATTCTCCTCACCAATGGGGAAAAGAATCTGAGAAAAGAAGAAAAAGAAAATTCTATAAGAACAAGAGCTTTAACAAGAAAGAGGAGAAAAATATAGAAGAAAATATTACAACAAACCAAGTCCTAGAAAACGAAGATTTTTTAGGAAAGCTGCTTATTGCCCGACAGGAAAAAATAACTGCAAATGTTAGGCATATGGAGAAGTAGGTCATTATGCTAATGAATGCAAAAACAGAAAGAATAACGAACTTATTGAAACCTTCGAAAGCCTAGATTAGGTTGAGATTAGCAAAGATGAGGCATTAGACCTAGTCCTAAGCAACAACAAAGGAATTGTTGAAATTATAGAGGACAATTAATATGAAGAAAGTGATCATAAAGAAACAAGTCATATGATGGTAAGTAGCTCGGTTAGCCTTGGTGATTTTCAACGAGAAGAGTTTGTAGTAGACAATAATCATGAAGAAGTCAAAGGAGATTGTATTCTTCCCATAATCCAAAAAGACATGATCTATAAAAAATTTATTTTTCAATTAAAAAGCAAATACGTATGTGAAATGATGGAAAGAGACCTTGAGATAAAAGATTGTTAGTATGAAGTTGGAGAAGTTAATCTTATTAATTGGGAGGATGTCCTTAAGCATAACAAAGATAGAAAATATTGGTACATCGATGTCGGAAGTGTCCAAGTTTAAATTACTCTTTATACTTTACTCTATGATATTAGGCATACCAAATTTAATAATCAGATAATCACAGGGATAAAAACCAATTTATGTAATGGATCAGTAGGTTTCAACTATCGACCTGAATATTATGTGAGTTTAAAGGATGAATTGATAAAAACTTCCTATCCTTTAAGATAAAAACAGTTGGGATGGATATAAAGAGAGGAGGATATCCCTTGAGGATATTTTAAAAAATTGTATATAAATTAGATAATACAATAGACCCCAAAACTAAGATAACAATGATAGAGGCGGAAAAATTTGAAAGTCCTACCCCCATGCAAAAGATCCAGAGAATTAATTCTAACCCTCAGGATATAAAAATCGACCGATCATGGATATCTAGCTTTGCCAATCCTACAAAGATCAATAAGAAAAATGTAATAAAAATTGCTGAGGAGAGTAAAATTACCATTAAACCTCAATTACTAAAAAGCATGAGTACAAGATCAGATTAGGGAGAAGGATCTCCATCCGCTAAAAAGAGCTTAAAGAAGATGATAGAATTAACCTAACTTGTGAAATGAGTAGAATGAGTTTTGAGGCTATAAGACCCAGTCTAGATCGATTGATAACTCTAGATAGAAAAGTCATTGGATATAAAACTAGAACTATCAGTGAACCTATCTATGAGGATAAATTAGTCAAAAATATGACTATGGAAATATCCTATGAAGCTACTAACACAAACCCTAATAGTATCTATATACCAATAAAGATATGTTTAGAAGGATATAATAAATATGAACTATGCGCTTACATACATAGTGGTTGTTCAGTATGCTTTGGTAAAAGATCATTATTTTCTGAGTTTATATGGAAAAGAGCTAAAAATCCTTTACAAGTAAGGATAGCTGATAATAATATTATGAGTCACAAGGAAGCCATAGAAGGGCTATCCATAGAATTAGGAAGAGTTTAATGTATTACACTAGTTCTATGGGCTACTGATCAACGCTCTCATGATATGATTATTGGAAATAACTTCCAAAAATTATATTCTCCATGCACTTAAGCCATAAACCAAATAATATTTACCATTAATGGTCACTCAGATCCTATTGAAAAATTAAGGCCTGCACTCATCAAAAAACTAAATTTACACGCAGCCAGCGTGGTTAGAAGGTAATGGCTGCACAACGAGAAGTGGCACTAACAATCTCATTACTTGAGTTATCTATTAAAGAGCAAATTGTTGAACAACAAGAAAAATTATGCAAAGAGCTGTACTCTGACAACCCTCTGAAATTTTGGGATAAAGACAAAACATTTGCTAAAATCACTTTACTAAATCCCAACACTATCATCCGAGTCAAACAAATGATGTATACCCACTAGGATATCCAAGAATTTGATAAACAAATTAATGAACTTCTTGACAAAGGATTAATCAGAAATAGCAAAAATTCTCACACCAATCCTACTTTCATGGTAAGAAATCATGCTGAAAAAAAGAAGATGAAAAGCTAGAATAGTAATCAATTACAAAAAGTTTAATGATAATACTGTCTTTGATGGTTATTATATTCCTAACAAAACAGTCCTTTTCAACAGAATTCAAGGAGCCTCTTGGTTCTCGAAAATGAATTGCAAAAGTGGTTATTGGCAGATAAAAATAGATGAGGAAGGTATTCCTTTAACTGTATTTAGTGCCCCAGAAGGACATTATGAATGGATAGTAATGCTATTTGGTCTTAAAAATGCACCTCAAATATTTCAGAGAAGAATGGATAACATCTTCAAAAGCCTTAATCATTGTTGTTTAGTGTACATTGATGATATCCTTATCTTCTCCAAAACAATAGAACAGCACAAAGATGATGTCTTAACTGTCACCCAAAGATGCATTAATCATAGCATTATACTTAGTAAGAACAAATGCATTTATACTGAACAAGAAATTGAGTTTTTAGGTCTAGAGATAAAAGCTGGACAAATCATCCTACAAAAGTATATTCTGAAAAAAATAGAATAATGTCCTAAAAAAATTGAAGATAAGAAGCAGCTAGAAAGATTTCTCAAATGCCTTACCTATACTTCAGACTTCATTAAAGATTGAGCTAAATTAAGAAAGTCATTATAGTAGAAACTCAAAAAGGAAGTAAGTTAGACATGGACTATTAATGATACAAAGATTGTTTAAAACTTCAAAAAGATGTGTAAAAATCTTCCTATCCTTAATTTGCCTAACAAAGAAGATGATTTAGTTCTTGAAATAGATGCTGGAAATGAGCACTGAAGTGTGGTACTCAAAATCAAAGAAAGAGAAAAACTCTGCAAATATTACAGTGAAAGTTTTAATGAGGCAGAATGCAAATATCCTACAATAGAAAAAGAAATCCATGCAATCATAAGGGGAATTGAAAAGTTCTTAATCTTTTTAGCCCCAAAACATTTTCTTATTTGAATCGATTGCAAAGGAATACTTGGTTTTATTAAAAAGAATTTATTAAATATGCAAGCGCAAGTACGACTCCTACATTGGCTATTGTGGTTTAACCAGTTTTCCTTCTCTATTGAACATATATAGGGATTGAAGAGCTCTCTGGAAGACAGTCTAACTCGAGAACTCGTCAATAGTGATCATCAAAGCTGACCTCCTGCCAGAAAGGGAGGAAATCCTTAATGAAATGTCAGTTATACTAAAACAGGTCATACCTTCTAGTAAAGTCCTTATTGAAAACCTGAAATTTCATACAAAAAGCAGATCACCCTTTGCTCTACTTTCTACTGCCTACCCAATAGCCCAAAGATTTTTCCTTCTAGAATTACAAATCAATTACCTTCAGTGTCCTTATGATATCCAAGAAAAAATAAGTTCTCATGTTCGAGAAAAATAGTTCAATAAGTGGTATGCAGCCTGCATCGATTTTTATCATCATTATTCCTATGATATTTGGGAGTCTTAGGACACAACGATTTACTTTTCTGATAGATCTGGAGTTGTTGGCATTTGCTTCCCAATCAATTCATTATCCCCTAATGATCTTGTCTTTAAAGCTTGAAAATATGAGATGGTACTTTACTTCTTAAAAGTCCCAAATCCAAAATTTCCATTTTTCTCAATCTTAACTAAGTTCCAGTAGTATATGTTCAAAAGGTTCCATTGGGTTCTCAAATCTCCTGAAGGACCACCAAAAATTCTAGTTCACAGATACCTAACTTTAGAAGTTTACAACGGTCTAATTGAATATGAAAATAGAAAAGCCAACAGCCCATTATCTTGTTTAAATTGTTGATTGCGACAATCCCAATGATCAACAACAAAATTGAATTCATAGAGATCCGGTACATCTAGTTATTGATCCTGCATTAGCAATGGCTATTAGATTTTTTAATATTTATCATCAATGTTGGGCATTAATCGAACATAGAAAAACATTAATTCATTGTGGAAACACTACCTTCGCCTATGATAATGAATTTAAACACTACATGAAGGTGGAAGAAGTAGTATCAGAAAATATCTTTGATTATCTCTTCGATATGGGAGTTGGAAAATTCTTATTAAAAAAGAGAAGAAATATCTCCTTGAATTATTTGAAGAATGGGATCCGGAGCATCTTAAGTAAATTAATGAAGATCTTGATGATTATCCAGATAATGATGGTCTAGAAGATATAATTGAAGATGAAGGAATGCAGAATCTCAATAATGATGACTAGTCTTTATCATCACTAAAAGTTCTGAAAAATGGCTGCCCATTACTGTACTATTTTGATAAGTGTCTGGTTTGTAAAACAAAGTGTGTACTGTAGCCGTTAGAGTACTGTAGCCATGTGAAAAATCTCTATATACTATATCCTTTTAAGGCATCCTATGTACCTGCATCCCCTCTATAAATAGAGAGATCTAGTACTGAGAGAGGATACGATCATTTGAGCATACTTGAGTAAGAGAGAAGTTGAGATTCTCCATTTCTCTATGAGCAAGCATCTCTAATGATCTTAACTTATGCTTCTCTTTAAAAGCATTCCATTGTAATATAACTACTTTTAAGCTTTTAATAAAACAAGTTTTCCAGTAGGAAACGTTATCCAATTGAACCTTATATCTTAAATATTATAATTTCTTGATTAAAGTTCTACTACCCTTGAAAAAAGAGTAAAAATTTGATTAGTGACTACGGTCTGAGGTAGGAAACGAAACAGATCTGTGTAGTACCTAATCTAAGGAAGGAGGGGTTGAGATTAACAATATTTGTAAACTGAAAGCTAGAGGAACACCTGAGTCTAGTGCCAACTAAGTTCAGGTAACGGTTAAAACTCTCTAATTAAGTTTTAATTATTTTTACTAAGTATGGTGGGCCTAGAACCATAGAAATTATAATATATAAGATATAAATAGTAGATTATAATAACTAGTACTAATAAAGTTATTATAAGAAGTTAAATCAGTTAAAACAAGCATATTTTCTGAAAAGCCCCTAAAAATAGCTTATTGACACATTATTCCTATTCCATGGACTATTCTGTAATTTCTGAAAGTTCAAGGACTGAATAAT
>NCQV01145349.1:3385-15969 GCA_002740545.1 Lophocereus schottii | reverse complement strand
ATTTTCATTTAATTTCTTCTAATGGTAACGTATTAAGATGATCGAGTCTAATAAGATTCATTTGCGGATATATTTCTTCTTCTAGTTGGACATTATTAGTTTCGTTATTATCATCAGACAAGGCATCATATTTATCACTAATAGCGCTCATGATTTTGTTCAGTTCTTCGGGATTTTGTTCTTTATCAAGCATTTTTTTGTACCTCTTCAAGACTATATTTTTCATACTCCATCTTCTTTTTTTTTCTTTTCAGTAGATTTTTCACCAGATTGTTGTCCTACTTCTTTTTGGATTTTTATCTCTTACAAAGGAAACAGAATTTTGTTTTTTGGGTTTTGAAAAGGATATTTATGCTGAAAAGGAATGCTAATTTTAGAAGTAGCTTTTTCACTATGTCTAATTTCGTTAATAAGAGAAAGATGAATAACTGTTAACTAATTCTTAAGATCTTTTAGTTCAGTATTAATTTTAGTTAATTTTGCTTTTAGTTCTAAAATTATATCAGTAATATAATTTAATTGGGATGCTATTGAGATATTATCTTCTGGTGGGTGAACGATATGTGAATAATTTGGACCAGGAAAAGCAGGTGATGCTTCCAGCATTAAATGTAGTTAGTCACACTTAGTCACGATTAATTGGCTTAATTAATCATTAATTAGCTTAATAATCTTAATTATTCTTGTGCACGTGGCTCTGATACCAGATGAAAGAGAACGCTGAGATCTATTAGTGAGCAAAAAATCACAAACACAATTTTAGAATTTTCGAAAGTAAGTTTTTGAATATTGGGATTAAATTGCAAATTTTTAAAAGTTTAGGGGTCTTTTTGCAATTTAAAAGGGTCTGTAAATTATCATATCCAAACTTTGGGATTCCAGAAATTATTATACCCAAACTTGAATGGGTCCGTAAATGCGTTTTCAAACTGGTCGGATCTAGAAATGATTACACCAAAGTACGATGGCTTGAGGTGCAATTCTTCTCTGAAAATACTGACAATATTTTAGGCAATTGGGCTAATGATCTCTTAAAAATATGGTACATAATAGGGGCTATGAAAATGTTCAGGAACCATGCATCTTAACCAAAAAGTTAAGCTAATGGTTCAAAATTAAGGGATAGATTTTACTAACATTAAATCCATACTGCGCATAATATTTTATGTTAGATTTTCTTTTTAAAAAAAATTCTAAAAATCAAGTAAGAATAACTTTCTACCACTTTAGGATTACAACATATTTGATGAAACCAACAATTCCATGTCAAATCCTTACAAGATCGAGTTAGTGACTAATAAAAAGGAAAAGATAGTTCAACAGTCTGTGTTGATCCTCATCAAATGACTCTCTTTATAGAAGAAACATCTCAACTGTAATAGTATAGCTGATATCATTAATACAACATTATCTTAATTTTTAGCAATCCATTTTATTTAAAAAGAATTATATCAAGTAAAATAGTTTAACTATTTTATAAATAATATACTAATTAAAATGTATCAATTAATTTCATCGATAATATGCTTAACTCAAAAAAAAAAATTGATTGTCAATAGTTCAATAGTAAAAATCCCATCTATGCTACTTATTTAATGGGATCCATAAAATAGTAATTGCGATAGTGTAGAAAAGAAGACTATTCATTATTATTAAGATGATTAATTCAAATTAATTATACATTAAAAGATAATTGTTACCCCTACATAATGCTTTCATTAGATAATGGAAGTTTCAATCCCCACTTGCAATCAATGTTTCAATAACTTTACAAAACCATCTATTTTAATCCTTTCGTTATTTTTTTCTCAAACTATATTACTTTGTAGACAAAACAACTACATTATTTCATTAAAAATTTTTAATCTTAACTTTGTTTAGCCAAAAGTATGAAGATACTTGTCAAAAGTATATCATTTCACTCACCTTTAGATACTAACTTTGTAGATCCTCTAACACACCTCTGCGTGCAAATGCCCTTTCTCTTTGAAGAGTGGGCGTTGCAAAAGGCCTTGTTACCTGGCCAAATAATTAAATTGGGGGGTTGCTAAGAATTGAACCAGAGATCTTTTGTCAAGAAAGGCTATGATACTATATTCAATTTTATATGAATTGGATCTAAAACAAACAAGCAATGTATTGAAGCCCATCAGAATCCAATTTAAAACCAATTGGGAATGGATAGAGCAACCCACTAAATCATAAGCATGCTTGAGGTCTTTTTATCATTTACTTTATCAATATTACAATGATACTTTTTACTCTTCACATACCCCCTCATGTGGGGGTTATTGTCAAGGCCTAGCACGTACCATACTGCTATGTGGAAGACAATTAAAAACCAAATTCGAGCAACTATTTGATATCATGTTACGTTTTATACCAAATGGGTATCAATGCATATAAGTCCAATGATGTTTCTATTCAAAAAATAATTGACAATAAGTGGAGTATCTTATTAGAGAAATATGTTCAAAGCCCCTTAGCTGTCAATATGGGACTATTACACTTTTATAACCCTCAGACGCCTCCTAATATGTGAGCTATTAATAAAGGTAACATGTGAACACCATTAATCAAACATTGATGGTGGCAAATTCAAAACCAACTTACTCTAATTTTATGTTAAATTTTATATCAATTGAATCTTACTATGTCAAATTCTATATCAATTAGGGCATCTGTTTAATTTCATTTCTTAATAACATCTGTAAGAACTATTATTACAAATTTAATTATGATTGCACTTGTATTATCCTCGGTGCATGACCCAACAACTTTATTACCCATGCTAGACTCTTTTCTATTATATTTTATCAAATTTCTGGCTCCTCACTTCTAGATGTGGCAAAACTGATGTGAGACTTGAAAACTAAATTGAATGATTCTTAGTTATACTTAACACAGCACCAAAATCAAAGTTCACTCGAAACTAGACTCAAAATTATAATTACTCAAGTCAGACTGAACTAGATCTAAAATTTCCTACGAAGTTGCTTCTTTTTGTAAGGTATAGACCAATTATGAATTGGCACAAATTGAAATATTATTGATGCAAAGCATATACAATCTGAACTCAACCAACCGCTCTCTGAATCGAACAATCAATTCGTCATGTCTATCTTCATCTCTTTTATTCCTTCCTCATGCTCATTTCATAGAAGCTAAGGGCTTGTACTACCCTAGCTTCTTCTCATTGGCATGAGTTTTTGTTTAGTTTTCTTTAGATAAGGTCGTTATTTATAAATTTTTAAGTAAAAAAGTATCAAGACCCTAGTTTCTAGATGTCATCTATTCGGCGTGCTTTGGCTTAAAAAGCTATAAAGGATTGAATGAAATTAAAAATGAAACTAAGAGTTAGACATGAAGATGGTTTTCAATTCCTAGTATCACCTATTTAACTCAATCCAGGATTGCAAAAATTGATTCCAAATGTATGTATTTACATAATCCAATGTGGAAGAAGAGGTTTACTCACGGACATACTCAAAAATTTTGAGTTATACATTGGTATGTGATTCTAAGCAACCAACCATGAACCAAAAATTCAAATATGATAATTAGTGATATCATTTCCATACCAAAATTGAAAGAATTACGGTGAACCAAACAGCTAGTTATTCTTGTCACTGTGTAAGCTATTTTTCTCTTTATTATAATTTTTATTAGTTTTGAGAATTATTTAGTTGCAATCTTAGATATTAGGTGGAACTAAACTTTCACAAAATTTTTATTAGGATGCTAGACCATTTGTTTCATCTTGTTGATAACCTTTAAGATAAGAGATAAAAACAAAGATACAATAATCAGTCCAAAATATGAAAGTACAAGCAAAAAAATCTCCCTCTACATTCTAATCAAAATGACATCCCCTTAATTTGATTAGCAGATATACTTCTAGCCTCTCAAATTTCAATAAAAATCGTGTTATATAAAACCCACACTATCTCGGAGGAATAAGTACAAAGACTTGATATCCAACCACTTTTACTAGGCGATCCTTATTAGGATGTCTCTTCATTGCAAAATTTTTCACCTTGTTGCCCATTAAATGCCCCTATCTGAAAATGTCGCTGAAGTGCTTGGATAATAATTTCATTACCACCTTCAACATATATGATGAAGGAAATAATAAGAAGGATGGCGCATATACAATTATCTTAATTCTACAGTGGAAGAAGAAACTTAGCTTCGAATAACTGGTTGAGGAAGGATCTCACTTAGTGGAGAATCCCGTAATCTTACAGCCTAATAGCTCTAAACTCTTGACACCGACTCTCATATCTACCTCTTAGATTGTGCTCTTATTTATAATAAAGCGTCAAGTTAGAGCCTCTGGGGTTTAGGTGAAAAGTTATGGTTATGCCTTTATGGCATTTTGGCATGTTATGTAATTAAGTCACCCCCTAATGGGTGGATCACACATCTAAAACCAACATCTCCCACTCACACACAAAAGAGTGCTTATTTTCCCCCAAAGGAAAACTTGTTTATTTTAATACAACACATTCTTCATACCAAGCAAATGGGCCAACATAGTTGTCAGAGTACTATGCTAAGGATGTACAGCCTCTCGTCGGGAACCACACGTGATAGTTAGAAGCATGCAAATACTCTAGATCATTTCAATCGCATTAAGATGTCTCACTTTGATTGTATTAAATATCATATTTCATATTCACAATTACAACCCGTATGTCATAGCTGGTGCACCGAGTGAATAAAAAATAATGATATTTCATGAATAATCTTCTTCTTCTCACGAGACTCTGGACCAAACTCAACTCGTTTTTTTTGACATGTCCTACCGACCAAATCATTCATGATCCTTTGGCAACACGATAAGATAACAAATATGTAATCAAGTCTTAAGCCACTGATTAGAGCCATGAGGGTACAATTATAGGGTTATAACCTTTTAGGGTCTCACATAAATATATGTTAAGATGTAACTTATATTAACCGAAGTAGTCAACTCATGCACATGGTATAAAATATATCCCACAATGCTCCTTTCCTATGGAATGTATGTCTTTTTATTCTTTAACCATAATGCTGTACATATAATATTTAGATATGTTATTGTCCAAATTAACTACTCAATAACTTGAACTCACGTCTGGCCACTTTTGGGTAGACTAAATAAAATTCATTTTTACCCATATGTTGTAATAAATTCTTGTCATTATTAAGGCAACATTCATGATTTTAAGTTGACGAGTTCTCACATTATCCTTATAATAATTTTATAGAAAATTTTGTCTCTTCTCCCATTAATGGTCTTATTTATGGAGGTGGTTGCCTACGTGAGAGGGCAAATCTCATATCTGCCTGACATACCTTTCACATCAAGAATGCACAATAAGCATCCATGAATAAGAATGTTAATTTAAATATTTTTGCAAGTGTATGATAAACAACTCATTTGACTTTGGTAATATTAGAGATTCATTTGTGGACGTTGAGAACATAATTGGTGAACACCACACCAAAGCATGTCAATTATAACTATCATCTACAAAGACTTGTAAGCCCTTATGTGCCCAATAAGCACATCATCTTACTAGGTGTTGATCAATCACACTACAAGTATATTCTTTGTAAGAAGATACTTTATGTTCGTTCTCTTTGTGTGCTATCTTCTCATTCTCAAAGTTGAATTTGATGTTCAATATGTTTGGTCTTACAACAATACTTAAGTTTCTTAGTACATGTGATCACAACTTATCACAGTAAATCATTACTAGATAGTACTATTCAGTCTATTAACTAAGTAATCTAAGTACCAATGGAAAACAAACTCTTGTGCTTTCAATGAGAAAGCTATAAACTCATCATGTCTTATGAACAACGCAACATATGATTGGTTGCCATTTCACACCATTGCTAAGTAGGAAGATAGGTTCATTTCTCACCAAGTAGGAAGATAGGTTTATTTCTCACCTAAACCTCCCACAGTTAAGACCAACAGATCCTTTTTTATGCAAGTTGTTGCCTATGTATCAAAGCATGCACTAGAGGTTCCTTTTAGGTACCTCATGAATTAACTACCCGCCCTTATGCTAGCCTTGTGTCCCATTGATATCTCTTTAGAGATACCAAGTATAATATGAACCATATCATGCATTACACTTATAACCATACTTAAGTTTCTCATTAGCCCCTTTCTGATAGAGCGTGGACACATTTTACTATAAGACCCCACTATTATTGATGAGAGTACCAATATAGTCATAGTTGTGTGTATTAGGTTATTTAAAGACCTTTTGATTTCATCCTATTTTGGAAAAATAATGATCTTTAATATTCTTTCGAAAACATTATTTCAAGAGCATATGCTACTTTACCCTTAGTAATCATCTCAAATTTAAATAGTGAGGCCTTTTGCCTTACTTAGTAATGCTACATCTTTTCTAGCTATTAGTAAGTCATCTATGTATAATGACTTGGCTACAGTATTTGCCTTTGGACCTTTTGGTATAATCACGATGATCTTTACCACTCATAGTGATCTTATTCCATGAGAGATGCCACATTGTGAGCAATAAATGTAACAATGCATTTAGATATGTTAAGGTTATAACATGGCCTCACACATCTACAAACCTCATATTTGCGACCTTTTTGAATAGAGCCTTTAGATTATTCCATTTAAGTTTCCTTACTTAAATTTTTAAGTTTCCTTTGAGATTTACACTTGTACATCCATATAATGTAATTTTTTGCTCAACCTAGCAATAGTAGCTTCACAAAGGCGAATCAGAGTAAGTCACATAGTGAAAAAGGGTAAAACTCATTGTAGTTGATCCTACTCTGGTTACCCCTTTTGCTACAAGTTAAGCCTAATGTCAACTTTACCGTTATTCTTACAATTTAAGAACACATTTGTTCTCGAACAACTTTGTGTCCTTCTAAAAGGTCAACCACCTGTTGACCTTTATTTACTTCATTTTATTTTCATTACCTTAATCCACTTGTCCTTAGAATGGTTAAAAAGGCACTTTGGCTCATTTCTATTTTGTAGGAGTTCCATAAAAGATTCATATACCTCATTGCCAAAATTACATGGAGGAATATTTTACAACTAGTATGTCTAATAAAGATTTACATAATCTCAAATTGTTCCTCTTTGGATCGATTTTACTTCCACTCAAATTAAGACCATTCATCTTGCTTCCACTTAGAATAAGAATAGGATCGCTTTCATTTGATCTTGATCGATGACGAAGGGGAATCTTGATGATGAATTCATTCATCAACAATTAAAATTCTCTCGCTCGAATGAAGGGATCCAATAAGGTTTGGAGAATTAATATAGATAAGTCTTAACAAATCTCCCCCTTCTTTGGAAATTTGCTATTTAGAATGTGACATATGTTGGGTTGAATTTTAGTTGCATTCCCACCATCTAGCAGCCCAATGAGTGAAAAATTCTTTTTAAGGTTAGCGTATCCCTTAAAGACGTTCTCCCTTCTCCCTTCTCCCTTTTAGTGATTCCATAGGATGGGTTGTCTACATGGGCTGTATACCCCGAGGTCCAAAGACACTTAGCTTATGCTTTAAACAATCCACCCCATATAGAGTGATAGTAACTGACTTAATAAAAACAAGGTTTAGATCATAGATTGCAACAAAAGGAGATTTCACCAATAGGAGATTCACAATTTTGTACAATCATTGATCCTAGCATCTCAAGGAACATTCTATTTTCTTTCTCCATAGCACCAGTTTGTTGTAAACTTTTAGGAATAGATAGCTGATAAACTATTATCTTTCATCATTATATGCCCACTATATAAAGCCAAAAAAATATTTGGCATTGGTTTGGTCTTTGAGGCCTTAGCCTTTTGGGGTCTAATTGACTTTTAATAAAGCAAGTTATTGCCTTACACTCACATGAGATCAATTAGATAAGACCAAGTTAAGTGAAACATGATGAAACATACAAGCTCTATGCCTTATTATCACATTTTTTGGCCATAGATGTTCAAATGAATCAATTACAATGAAAATTCAGCTCGTATGGCCTTTTTAATATCTTCTTGTTACTTTTCCTATCAAATGATGTTCACAAGTGGGCTACTACTCTTATGTTTCCCAAAAATCTTATTTTTGCAAGGTTTTGCATATATAGTTCTGACCCATATGGCCTAGTTTAGCATAACAAATAAACATTTCACACCATGATAATTATATGAATATAAAAAAACAAACACTTGGACTAGTGGAACAAATATCCAAATTCATTACAAGCAAACCATTTCTGATGAAAGCAGAAATTAAAAAAAGTGTTTTGAAAAACAATTAGGTTTCAATGGCATGAAAATAGCCAAATTAAACCTAACATCGATAAAACCAACATAGCAGCATTATTTAGGCAAATCTTAGGTGCAAGTAGGACATCACATTAAAAAAGGGTATCAGCCGCTACGCAGGACTAGCTTTCATATTCTGATTAAAAACCATATTGTCATTTTCTCCACATGTGAACTCAGTGAACCATGTAGAAACCCATTAGAAGCCTAATAAGACTCCATGGTCCCTACCTATGTAGTGCATAGTCTTGAATCTACGATCCACATAGGATTAGTTTCAGAAAGAAGAATACAACTCACAACGTAAAAGTTCTTGCGCCCAGTGCAATCATGAGCGTAGTAACCATTTGGCCACAGTTAAAGCACTTAAATTCTATTAAATTCATCTTTCCTGCACGTTTTTCTTCGTCTTGTTTATCATGCTCAGGTTTCTCATTTGATTGAGCCTTGCTAATCCACTTTCCTTGGTTCTTTCTCTTAGAACCATTTCTTGAATTAAAGGTTGACATATATAGTTCCACATTTGTCATTTTCATGGCCTCTTGCCAGTCTTCCTCAGCTCAAGTCATCATCTGATATCCTTAGAAATAACGGTATACTTAGTTTGAGCCAATACCATCTTAATATGATCTAGTTATTTGGTAATGAATGGATCACAGCATGAATTTGTTGCTCATCGATCAATTCATAGCTCATATCAGTCAATCAACTGATCATATTTGACATATGCCTTAGATGGTCCCTCATAGAGAGATATGGGCTCCCCTTATAGTTGTCATACCTGATAGCAAGAGACTTAAGTCTAGCAGTTGCGGCAGTTGACATGATGCTTGTGAAACACGAAAGTTTTACAATCAGTACAAAAGTAGAAATATGTCTAATATTTTAGCATACGCATATCTATGTAGCTTGGCCATAACTAACAGAGTTAATATACACAACCATAGATCCTAGAGTCAAAAGTTCACATATAATTCTCAATTATCATCATAGGAATAAATTTTTAATGTAATTAACTTTATCATTTTGTTCAAAGTTATCACAACATGTAACACAAATTTAAATATTCCAAAAAAAAGTTCCCTAATTTCAATCAGAAAGGATATACCAGCCTCAAGAATGTTTCAGTAAAATCCAACATATGTCCATAAACATATAAAATGGATTTAAACATGTAACACATAATTTTAAAAAAAGACATATTTTAGAGAAATTTCAATGTTCTCACATCTAAGTTATTTAGGGAAAGTGCATACTTTTTACATGCAACTCAGAAGGAAATATACTTTCACAAATTTTAATCAAGCATATATATACTTATTATATATCACATGGCATTCAATGCGCTTAAATAAATGATATAACAAATATATGAAACATATTCTCACAAAATGTGACCCCAAAAAAAAAAAAACTCATGAGGTTCATTTGAGCATATATACTTACATTTCACATGGAATTCAATAAATATATGCTGAAGCATGACCCAAAAAAAAAAAAAAAAAAAAAAAAAAAAAAAAAACTCATACCATGAAAGTCTCAACATAAATGATACTCAAGAGGGAAATTAAAAGAACTAAAAATGAAAGGTAAACCCCAAAAACAGTGAGAAGTCAATTTTCTAGTCAAACCTTTGTAGTCAACCTAGGTTAAACTTTCAAGCTTTTCAAAGTTATAGTTAGACCCCATCTTCTGGTCTGGTCAACTATGGGATTGGTCAAACCCAATTTGGCCCTCTTCAATTTCATTTAATATTTTTTTAAAAAAAGAAAAACCTGCTTGCGTGATGGGGGTATGGGTGGTAATCTCACCTGTAACCAATGAATATCTACTCCACTAGGCTTGAAAAAAGGGTGAAACATCAAAATATGCGGATGATGGAGGGATGATGGATGATGGTTTAACGGATTGGTCTAGATCTGGGTGATCCTCCATCTAACCCATCACCCATCTATCACCTGCTTAGTTATCCACTTGTTTACCTGCTTATTTGCGATTAGTTCACTTTTTGTTTTTGTCCTTTAAATTTTACTCATTTTTGCATGATTATGTCATGAATTTTATAATTTTTGTCAAGATTAATATGATAAATATGATATGTGTTAGAGTACAAACCTATTCCTAGATCTGCAACCATCTACTTGAGCTTTTGATTGAGATGGTTCTTGAACATGGTATCAAAGCAATATTTATTGAAAAAGAAAGAAAAGGAAAAAGCATAAGGAAGAGAAGGGGAGAGAGAGAGAGAGAGAAAGTCCTCTTTTTCTCAACCTTCATGCGCAACTTGCATCCCTTTTCGGTGGAACTCTATTCACACCACTAATTCAAGCCATCAACTCAAGAACTTCAAGTCCTCTCAGAGGATATCTCCATACTTCACTTTCCCCACAAATTGCTTATTCCCTTGCCAAATCACTCAAACTCTTCCCAAATTTTGAGTTTCTTCTTATTTAGATTCATATTTGGGTCAAGCACCCAAATTTAGACACAATTCAGTTGTGGTTGTCCTATTCAGAATCAACCAAATTCTCTATTTCTCATGCTCCACTTCTTGGATTAGCAGTTGAAGTTTTTGCTTGCCCTTAGTATCTACAAATTATTGTTTTTGCTGATTTTGGGTTTTTGCTGATTTTGGGTCTCACTAAAGCCAAGGTCAGATTGTGACCTTTATTTCTAGGTCCGGTTTGAATCCTCCAACTAGCCACCTTGACTCCTGTGTGCCTAAAAAAAATCCGAGTAGATTTCTTGCATCTGGTTTCTAGATATAGTCAGTCTATTTGCATTCACTTGGTAATAGAGAAATTGGATGTTGTTCAGCCTATTAAAACTATTTTGGATGGATTGAACTTTGCAATTTGGTCTCAAGACATATCCAGCTTCTTGAAAGGTCGAAAATTGTGGAGAATTGTTCATGGTGATATTACTAAGTCTATAAAACAAAAGGAAGATGATGAAAGTAGGTTTTAGAAAGGCTTGAGGATTGGGATAGTAAGAATCATCAGATTCTCACCTAGATTCGCAATACATTAGTTCCATCTATCAAACTCTAGTTTGCTCATTTTAAAACGGCTAAAGAAGTTTGGGATATGTTGGATAAGCGATACTCTACCACAAATATTATTCATCAGTATCAACTCTAAGAGGCTCTTCACAATATGAAGCAAGTCCCTGCCCAATCCATTAATGAATTCCTTTCACAGATGCAATCTGTGTGGGCTTAATTGGCGTTGTCTGAACCATCTTGGGAAAATGCTAAAGGCATTGAGAAATTCTTTGCTTATCATGCCAACATGCGAGTTTTCGAATTTCTTATGGCACTTACACCAGCATATGAACCTGTTCGTGCCTCCATACTCCATCGACGATCCCTTCCTACACTCGAGGGGGTCGTGTCTAAATTGCTATCCGAGGAAACATGGCTTGACATCTTGAAGTCTAAGCCTCCTAGTATACATATGAATGCAAACACTATCCTAGCAGTATCGTCCGTGCCTTCCTCTATGAAATCTGAGAAGATTTATAACTATTGTAGACGACCCATATTACATCAGAGTCTAGGAAATTACAATATAAGAACAGTAAGAGTCAGAGTAATCTACTGAGCAGTAAACCACATGATTGTTCTCATGTAGCTGGGGCAGTCATTGAATAATCTTCGCCAACCTTCTCTTCACATGACCTTGAGAGCATCTTGAAGCAACTTACTACCAATTCTACAGCATCATCATCAGCAACAGCACCAGTCCAACGTGCCATACATTCTTCGGTTCTCTCAACCACTCTAGGTACTTCCCAGTCTTGGATTTTTAACTTTGGTTGTTGTAACCATATGATAGCACAATTTAACCATCTTGTCTCACGAATTATTCCTAGTACAACTCGTACAATTTATACTACTGACAACTCTAAATTGCGTGTTAGTCATATTAGTGATGTATTGACTGTCAACTTATCTTTACCTAATGCTTTCTTGGTTCCTGGACTGACACTAAACCTTATCGCTATTGGTCAACTGTATGAGCTTGGTCTCAATGTGCATTTTTCAGACCATGTTTGTATTGTACAGGATCCTCAAACAAGGAAGACTGTTGGGACCAGCCGTAAAGTTGGTCATTTGTTTGAACTTGTCCCCCTTGAAGCACCATCTAAGCCAATAACGTATTGTGCTGCTGCTGCTGTGTCATAAGACTTATGGCATTCTAGACTTGATCATGTTTCTAATTCTCGCTTAAGTTCCATGATTTCTAGTAGAGTCTTAGGTAACATTGA